>JBBDGP010001236.1:752500-983313 GCA_037952835.1 Lithobates septentrionalis
CTGACCATTTCTTGAATCATGTCCATAATCTCTGACCATCTCTTGGATGATGTCCACAGTCTCTGACCACATCTTTTATCATATCCACAGTCTCTGGCCATCGCTTGTATCATATCCACAGTCTCCGGCCATTTTTTGTATCATATCCACAGTCTCCAACCATATTTTGTATCATATCCACAGTCTCCAGCCATATTTTGTATCATATCCACAGTCTCTGACCATCTTTTGTATAAAGTCCACAGTCTATGACCATCTCTTGTATCATATCCACAGTCTTTGATCATCTCTTGTATCTTATCAACAGTCTTTGATCATCTCTTGTATCATTTCCACAGTCTCAGACCATCTTTTGTATCATATCCACAGTCTCAGACCATCTTTTGTATCATATCCACAGTCTCTGATCATCTCTTGTATTATATCCACAGTCTATGATCATCTTTTGTATCATATCCACAGTCTCTGATCATCGCTTTTATCATATCCACAGTCTCCGACCATCTCTTGTATCATATCATCAGTGTCTGACCATCTCTTGTATCACATAAACAGTCTCTGATCATCTCTAATATCATATCCACAGTCTTTGACCACCTCCATATCATGCCCAAAGTCTTGTATACTGTTGTGTGTCTGCTGTCTATGGGACTGAATATTTACTTAATTTCATGTGTGGCCCTTTGATGATGTTGGCACCTCACTTAAGGCACCCCCTACCAGAGTGGAGACACCCTAAGATAGTAAGTGTCTTATTGGATGGATCACCAGGTGAAGTTAAAGGAAAAAAAAAACTGAAAAAGAAAACCAGGGCAGTCACCACATCTAAGGATTTGGGAGCTGCAATATATTACATTTTTGTTTTTAGGTTTAATACCACAATAATATTTGGTTATAGGTCTTCTTTAAGCTTATATTTCTCTGTCTTATCACCTGTTTTAGATTGCTCTATCTTCGTATTTTTTCCTGGAAGGGATCAATTTTGTTTCCAGCGTCTCATCTTCTCTGCTGGCACAATGTAACGCAATGCCTGGACAGAAAAACAAATACAGAAAATTTTAAGATCACAACAAGCCAGCATGTGCTCCAGCAGTTGAAGTGTGATGAAAGTTGCATAATAAGCGCATCTGTCACCACTGGGGGGCATGCTGGAAACAGGACAGGAGAGATGATAAACACAACATACTCATAATAACTGCGCAGGTGATAGAATAGTGTGGATTACCCATGGAGTGCAAAAGCTTTTGGTGACAAGTCAGTCAGTGCATATCAGTATTAAAATAAACTCCTGCTTTGTTGAGAAAAAATAAAATAAAACCAAAAAACCCTTCAGGTCAGATATGCGCATTTACTAAACCTTTGTAATTACACCGATCAGCCATAACATTATGGCCACTGACAGGTAAAGTGAATAACATTGATTATCTCGTTACAATGGCATCTGAAAGTAGGTGGGATATATTGGACAGCAAGTGAACATGTTGTCACTGATGTTGATGTGTTGAAAGCAGAAAAATTGGGCAAGTGTAGGGATTGGAGTGTCTTTGACAAGGACAAAATTGTAATGACTAGACGAATAGGTCAGAGCACCTTCAAAACTGCAGCTCTTGTGGGATATTCCCAGTCTGCAGTGGTCAGGACCGACCAATAGTGGTCCAAGGACGGAATACTGGTGAACCAGCAACAACGCCATGGGTGGCCAAGACTCGTTGATCCACACAGGGAACGAAGGCTGGCCCGTGATTTCTGATCCAACAGAAGAGCTTCTGTAGCTCAAATTGCCAAAAGAATAAATACTGGTTTAGATAGAAAGGTGACAGAACACATAGCGCATCACAGTTTGTTGTGGAGCTGCCTAGCTGCAGGTGCCCATGCTGACCCGTGTCCACAGCCAAAAGTGCCCATACTGGGCACATTAGCATCAGTACTAGACCACACTGCAATGGAAGAAGATGGTCTGGTCTGATGAATTCAATAATGATTTCAAGGTACTGGCTTGGCCTCCAAATTTTCCAGATCTCAACCCAATCAAGCATGGGATGTGGTTAAAAAACAAGTACGATCCATGGAGGCCCCACCTCACAACTTATAGGACTTAAAGGATCTGCTACTGATGGCTTGCCAGATACCACAGCATAGCTTCAGAGGTCTGCTGGAGTCCATGCCTTGATGGGTTATGCTAGGAAGTGGGGTGGGGTTTCTGATCATGTGACCGCTGCGATTGGCTGTCACAACCGTCACATGTTCAGAAAGCTCACAATCGCAAGTAGAGATCGGGAGCTTTGCGTTAGCCAATGGTAACTGTGCAGGGAGCCCTGGTATGCATATATGCAGTCACTCAGCGTTAAAGCCCACCCGCCAAGAGGCCGTATAAATGTGTACCGCCGGTGTGAAGGGGTTAAAGTGGACCTTCAGTCATTTTTTTCAACGTTCCATCTATTAAATCTTCTGCCCTTGTTGTTTTAACTTTGGATAGTAAAACATTTTTTTCTGCCAGTAAATACCTTATACAGCCCACTTCCAGTTTTTTGTCTGGTCATTAACCTAGGCGGATGACATCATGCACAGCGCTCTCTCTCTCTCTCTCTCTCTCTCTCTCTCTCTCTCTCTCTCTCTCTCTCTCACTCCCGTGAGAGTTTGCCAGGAAGGGAGGGGGGGTGAGTCATAAGAGGGCAAATGAGAGCTGCAGGACTGCAGAGCTGAAGGTGTGTCAGTGTAAATCCAGGAAGCGAACAGGCAGCAACTTCAGCTGCCCACAGTTAAAATGGCTGCAGCCAGACTTAGTGGATCTAGATTTCTGCAGCATATTTGGCAAGTACAGAATCACAGTATATATAAAATAATATGCAAAGTGGTTGGAGGGAAGCTTCAGAATGGCAAAGATGTTTTTATTACAAATTATGTGAGCAGACTGCAGCTCCTCTTTAAGTCCAGAGATGCACAGCAAAAATTATGAAAGATCTGAGGGATAAAACATATCAAAAGAGACATAGGGATCTATGTATAAAATATTCATTGCATGGAAATCTTAAAGTGATACTAAAGTCTTGGTTTTTTTTTTGTTTAAAAATAACAAACATGTTATACTTACCTGGTCTGTGAAGTGGTTTTGCACAAAGCAGCCCAGATCTTCCTTTTCTCGGGTCCCTCGCTGGCTCTCCTGGCCCCTTCGTCCTGCCCCCACAGCAAGCAGTTTGCTATGGGGGCACCCGAGCTGAGCCACAGCTCCCTGTGTCCATTCAGACACAGAGCCGCGGTTCGCTCCTGCCCCCTTTCTCTCCTGATTGGCTAACTGACTTTGATTGACTGCAGTGGGAGCCAATGGCGCCGCTGCTGTCTCACCCAATCAGGATGGTCGAGACACTCGTGCACATCGCTGGACAGAGATGGGGCTCATGTTAGTATTAGGGGGCTGAGGGGGAGCTGTACAAAGGTTTTTTATCTTCACCACTTGCCGACCGGCTCACGCCAATATATGGCAGCAAAGTGGTTCATTCCTGCGAATCACCGTATGGGTATGTCTGTACCTTTTTAAGGCGATAGCAGGCACAAGCGCGCCCGCTGCGGGGAACGCGATGCGTGTGGCCTGCGGGTGCGATCGCCGCCGGCCACGCGCGACCGCATGCACAAGAGCCGGAGCAGGGATTTGTGTGTGTAAACACACAAATCCCTGTTCTGTCAGGAGAGAAGAGACATATGGTTGTTCCTACTAAGTAGGAACAACCATATGTCTCTTCCTCTAGTCAGTCCTATCCCCTCACAGTTAAAACACACCCAGGGAACACACATTTATCCCCTTGATCGCCCCCCAGTGTTAACCTCTTCCATGCCAGTGACATTTACACAGTAACATTTTTTAGCACTGATCGCTGTATAAATGTCAATGGTCCCAAAAATGTGTTAAATGTCCAAATGTCCATCGCAATGTCGCAGTACTGCTAAAAATCGCAGATCACTGCCGTTGCTAGTAAAATAAAAATAATAATAATAATAAAAATGTCATAAAAATACCATAAATCTTTCCCATAGTTTGTAGGCACTATTACTTTTGCGCAAACCAATCCGTATACGCTTATTGCAATTTTTATTTACCAAAAATATGTAGAAGAATATATATTGGCCTAAACTGAGGAAGAAATTTGTTTTTAAAAAACATTTTTGGGGCTTTTTATTATAGCAAAAAGTAAAAAATATATATATTTTTTCAAAATTGTCGCTCTTTTTTTGTTAATAGCCGCAGAGGTGATCAAATACCACCAAAAGAAAGCTCTATCAGTGCTTGTGCTGTGTAATCTGCCCCCCTCTAAACTGTAAAAAACCTTACTGATCTTGCCACTTCCTGTATCCCCCTCTCTGTGCTGACCATGAAAATCAGGGCTGCTGAGCCCTGACCACCATGGTTAGTGTACTTCCCTTCGTCATCTGCAGCCCTGCTCTCAGCTCTCCTTCCTCCCCTCACCCCCTCCTCCCTGCCTGTCAGCTCAGTGTCTGTGTCTCTGTCTCCGCCCCCCCCCCCCCCCCCACCACCGCTATTTGTACAAAAAAATTTGAAAAGATCACTGCCAGCCCTGTTTTAGAGGCAGGCATAGCACACTGCATTATTCTTTTTATAAAAACGAGGCTTGTAAATACAGATTAAGCACGATCTTCAGGCCGGTCATGTGACTCTCGACCGGTTTCCAGGGCTACTGCAGGAGAGGCTGATCGTCCATGTGATCTCCCCAACTGACGTCAGAGGGAGATCTCAGCCCCTCCTGCAGTAGCCATGTATTGGAGGTGTACAGCGGCCACGAGTCACGTGACTGGGCTGAAGATCGTTTTAAAACGGTATTTACAAGCCTTGTTTTTATAAAAGAGATGTACCGTGTGCTATGCCGGCCTATAATAGAGGGGCTGGCAGGAAATTATATATACTGGTTTGTAAGAAAACGTCCCACACTCCGCTTGAGTGCTTTCATCATATACCACTTCCTCCCAGTTTGAATATAGATAACAGATATTCCAATCGCTGACAACCACAAACTAGGCAGTACTCGTTTGGTTGCTCAACATGAACTGTTTATTGAAACACAGGTATACAGGTAATACTCGGGAAAATCCCCCACCTCCTTTGCATTCCGGGCGGGGTAGTCAGTCCAATAAGCAGGGAAAGCATTTGGAGGAATCCCCCCCACTCCTCACAGCAAACACACTTACACATCCCATAATACCTAAGGCAGACAGACACAATAGAACAATGGAATACAGCCACACCCCAAACAACCCAGCAACGGGTACACAACAAAACGAGACAATATACTATATATAGATCTATATAGATCTATATAGATCTATATAGATTTATAGATCTATCTATATAGATATATATATAGATATATCTATATACATATAGATATATCTATATATATATATATAACATTGCAGTGTGGTTGTACAGTGAGTCCGATTAGTACAGATCAGACTGGATTTCTCGGTCACCCTGTGCCCCTATTAGAGACACAGGGTGACTTAGACATAGGAGGTGCATGGGGAGCTGAAACAAGGGTTTCCCAACCTCCCCAAGAGATTCTGGGTTCCACGGGCCCCCCCCGCCCAAAGTGACTCACATCTCTCCTCTTTGGGCAGCAGACTAACACAGGAGGAGACCCCAGACGGGTTGACTTTGAAGTTAGTCAGTAGTTCCAGTCCCCCAATGCCGGTATCCACACAGTACCCCAAATAAATTGTCCCAAACCTAGCATTACTCTTCCAAACAACCTCTGCCTCTCTCAGAGAACATACCAGCCGTTGGAGAGAACTGGCCCTTCTCCCTGGAGTCCTTTCAGCCGCTCGAGAGAAGACAGGGTGGCTGGGCTCACTTCATCATTCTGTTGGGGATCTGGGCCGACTGCCCAGCATCCCTAGGATATACAGATGGAGACCACATCTTTTATTAGTTGAGGGCAGAGGCCAGCAGCACTCGGCCCTGTTGCCAGCCCTTCTGCTAGGTTGCTGGCATCATTCTGGGGTGCCATCTGCTGCTGGGAAGGGAAGCCGGCTGCTTCACCCCCCTTACCCTCATCTGGCTGCTGGGACGACATGTCTCTGGTACAGTCTCCCAGGTGCATGGATCCTTGCTGGGGAGGAAAGACCACCACCTTCTCACCATGGGCCTCTGGAACTGCCACAAGTGTAGGGCAGAGTTCTTGGACCCTCTGTCCAGTTGTCAGCACTTCAGCTGCAGAAGTTTCTGGTAACTCCACAGATCTTGCTGGCAGGAAATCCCATGTTCCTGTCAGTGTTGTGGGAGAAAGGCCGACTGCCTCTTCTCTTCGGGAGGCTGAAGCTGCTGTTGGTGCTGGGCCGAGGTTAGCAGAGCTCTGCCCTGTTGTCATCACTTCAGCTTTGGAGATGCAATCCCCGGAGTTTCCACTGCTGTTTCTCTGGCATGCTGCTGAACATGTTCTAGCAGTTTCCTGTATGCGATTTCCAGATACTGTTCCTGACCATTGTATAACAGATCCATACTTCCCCATACCTGCCTGACCAACCCCATACTCCAAGCACCCTTACCATTAACCCATTAATGGAGACCACATCAAGTTGGAGTAAATATTGGCCGTAGCAGACTCTTTATTAACAAAATCAACTTAAATTAACATAACCGTATAAAACATGTGTTAAACTAAAAAACCATCAGTCAATACTCGCGTTGGTCTTTGCAGGAACCCTAAACTAAAATATGTTTTAATAATGCACTGCGGTACTTTTTATATACTAATAGGCCTCCAGCTGACATACTAGCTCGGAGACAACACACTGACCGCAGTGCACCCCTTAACCAAATTCCAGCTAAACGACCATTAACTGGAATACCACCAGCGGGACCCATACCATCGATGGGTCCCGAACTCTTCCTTATCCGAGGTTTCTTCATTCACCCGCAAAGACCAACACCCGCTACAGCACCCAAGGGGAAACCTTACCCTTGTATGCCCCTCCACACCCTCAACGCTCTCTGGATACCATCCTGCAACCCCAGTGCCCACATGTCAATCCCAACTGCATTGAGGTGTACCCCATCACTCCGAAGGTATCGCCAAGTATTTACTTCCAGCTCTAAATGTCTGATAACCAGCCCCCCATTCTTAACCACAAATCTGCTAACGTCCTTGTTAACCTTTTTTCGGGCCTTATTGAGCCGCTCTACTGATCTCGCCAAATGCCAAGTCGTCCGAGCAATGATGTCGGACCATATGATAATCATCTCCGGAAAGGCCATGCAGAGGTAATGTCCAACATGGACCTTAAGCCCAAATCATTACCGCCAACGTGTAACACCGGCGGCCTATCAAGTCGTACAAAGTGGTGCATTTCTGGGACCATCCTGCTCCACAGCATGCCCGGTACGCCCAACCACCGGACACAGGCTTCCTGCTTAGAAATGCCCAATTGTCTCCCATCAGACCCGGCACCGAAAATACCTGAACCTTCCTGCCCCTGCCCACCTGATCCGTTTTGGACTTGCGCAAGACCAGGGATAACCTATCCTCCCCACAGGTAACCTCTGTAGCCCACATACCCCCCTGTACCCTCTTGGAAGGGCTAACTAGTTCACCCATCCAAAAATCACCAAAGAACGCCAGGGAGAAGGCTGTTTTAAACAAGGAAACTTCATAGGCCGATGAACACAGAAAAACCAACTGGGCTAAAACCTTCCGCAAAAGCTCAAATGAAACAGGGCGCCTGGAGTCCCTGCGCTTCTGAGAGCGCCGATACCCCTTCAGTTCTTGCCGTACCCAAAAATCTTTAGTGATGTCCCGGCAACCCTGCAATTTGAATAAAAATGCCAATCCTGCAAATGTTTTCTCTAACACCGAACCCCCTCCTCAAGATTCCGCGAGACAAAGTACAGAACCACCAACCGCACTTCCGGGCCCTCCTGCTCCACCTCGACCTGTTGCAAGAAAGACAACCATTCTTGCCAAACCTTGCTATATGCAGCTCATGTCGCATCACTTACAGACTGTCTGATTCACCCCAAGGCAATCTTTCACAGCCAGTTGGGACAAGGCACCTCGCGCCGCTCTGCCGCTGGCGACCAACTCCTGGAACCTGTCCCACTGAAAGCGAGACAAAGCATCAGCTATGACGTTCTCAACTTCCGGGAGTTGCACAGCATAATTAAAAACATCTAACTGCAGACACTGGAGCAGTCGAACTACAGGCGGAGACGAGGCCGAGACCTTGTTGATGACCTGTACCACCCCAAGATTGTCCCTATGAAAGCGCACTTTCAGGTCCCTGTAAGACTCTCCCACAGCTCCACAGCCAGCACCACCAGAAACAATTCTAGCAATACCAAATTACGGAGAAAACCCACCTCTTTCACGCAAAATTCAGCTTACCCAACAATGACTGCAGTTTCCGAAGTTGAACCTTAAGCAAGCTTGTCTTCCGGCAGGCAAAACTCCATGGCGTCAGAATCCAATACAATGCCCAGGAAACTAATCACGGTAGTCGGCCCCTCTGTTTTTTCGGGGGCCAACGGGATGCCAAAACAAGTGGTGATGTGTTCCAACGTAGCCAGTAGAACCGCGCAGATCTCAGAGGAGGACAGGCCCACACAAAGAAAATCATCCAAGTGGATGATGAAGTTCACCCCTGAGACGTCTCGTACTACCCACTCCACAAAGGAACTGAACTTCTCAAATAGTGCACATGAAATAGAACAGCCCATAAAATCCAAACAAACAAAAGCTATCTGGATGAACGGGAAGCAATCTAAATGCAGACTCAATATACTTCCTTTGATTGCATCAAAGGAAGTATAAAATACTGTGCACATCTCCGAGTCAATCGCATCATTGACTGACCCTCCCTTCGGGAAGGAAAGGTGGTGAATTAGCCTAATTTTATTGAGCTCAGGGAAAGGGCCTCCCATGCGGCCTAATGCAACTTCCTTCTGCAATTTCTCAGAATCCACTTCTGAATATTGCGAGGCCGAGCGCAAGTTCCGGGACACTGGTGGCACCTTGGCCAGGGTAGAAGGTATTCGAAATCCCTCGAAGAAACCCGAGCCTAACAACCACGCCACCTCCCTATCCGGGTATCTATCGAGGAAAGGCTGCATCCTTTCCACCTTCACTGGCGTCATCCCTTTTGTTAACAGACTCACCGGCACTACCCTTCCCCTGCTTGAAGCATCGGGACAAGGAATGGGCACCTCCGCACCTGGAGCATTGTACTTGTATCGGCAAGACCCCCCAAACTTGCAGGAACCCTCGTTATAATGCCAACAGACCCCCTTCTTCTTTGCGGCCAATTGTCCAGGGGTGGATGAGCCAGCGCCCCCCCTTGAAAAAACTGATTCGGGGCCCTCGCCGATGTCGTAAGTCCCACTGCAAGGACAGGCGGATCGCCCTTCGTAGTCGGAACTGTTCGTCGTACCTCAACCATGCATTTCCCTTCAGGCTCTGTAAGCCTCCCTGACTGTGTCTAGATAGCAGAAGAGTGCTGAACAGTGTTCCGGGTTCTTCTCTCCAATCACACTAGCCATAATGGCGAAAGCCTGCTGCCAATTAGGGAAAGTCTGCGGGATGAGCCTGTACCGTCTCTTTTCCTCAACCTCCTTCTTGTGCTCCTCTGGTTTGACCCTATCCAGATTGAATTTCGCCAACGGTAGCAGCGAGAATATCACCACATACTCACCTTTCCAAATTTTTTCCCGGACCTCCGATTTAAGGTGTGCTCCCAGGGGCCCCTCAAAACACACATAGACTTCGCATTTTGCCGAATCGGCCAGCCTAACGGCCTCTTGTTTGCTAGCGGCCTCCCCCGCCGTCTCCGCCTTGTCCCCCACCGCCGACTTACCTGCCGCAGCCTGTCCCGTCGCCGCAGATCCCAGGCCGCCACCGGGGTGGCATATCCGCTCGTCCCAGGTTCAAAACCTCTTGACCAGTTCCTTCAAACCTGCCAGGAACCCCTTTAACCCTGTACCTGCTGTGGCGTGATCGCGGACCGAACTAACCGGAAAGACCGCGCGGGCAACTCTGCCGGCGTGTCCGGCAACTCCCTAAGGGACCTAGGCCCACCCCCTGAAACCATCCCCTCTTCCCCCTCAGATCTAATAGAACAAGAAGAAGCAAAATTGGACTTACCAGACTGCCTAGGAAGGGTCCCCCCAGCGAAGGTCCATTGCTGCAGGTCGTCCATGAGGCTCCTCCTCTTCTGACACGGATAGCTCGCCCTCAGATCTCTCGACCGACACCTCTTCCTCTCTCACCGACAGCCCTCCAGGGAATGTGTGTCTGGATGCTGAGGATCTGCACGGCTGCAGGCATCACCTCCTTGAACCAGATCCGCCCACAGATTTTCTGGTTGCTTACCCTGGGTCTTTGGAGCACTCCCCTCTCTTCCCTCTTGCCTCCTTCCGCATATCAGTCCTTGGCTGATGCCGACTAGGCACTGGAGAGCCACCGGCTGCTGCTGTGGAGGGCCCGGCGGCTGCTGCTGAGTGATTCCTGTGCCGAGGCCCCGCCCCTGCTGACTCATAGCCAGGGGCAGCCCCCGCATGGTCCTGCTCCTGCTGTGGGGCAGGCCGAGGGGGGACTCCGGTACTCCCAGAGGCCCCGCCCGCCGAGCTCCGTCTATGAAGGGGATTCCTCCCATGACCATCTACCGCAGGCAGAGCAGAACACTTTGTGGGTGGTCCTGAAGGGGCCCATACAGGACTCCTGGTGTAACGCCAAGCTCTGGGGGAGGAGTCTGGGGAGAAGCGATCCAGAGGCCGAGACCTCCGAGCTCGTGTGGACTCCTGCCCCCCTGTACCTGCTCCGGAGGCCTGATCTCCAAGCACAGTGGACAGCTGCTCCTGCAGCCACTCCACTCCCCGTGATGCCGCCTCTGCCTGCAGCTGGGCCAACAGTCTGTCCACCTCTGACATGCTGGACACTTGCCAAGCTTGCGCCTCACGCTGCCACTGGATGCTGGGAAGGAGCCATCTCATTTTTTTACTGCCTGTGTTCCCTCCTCCCCCAGCTGCCCCAATCAGGTGAGCTCTCTCATTTCCCACTCTGTCCACTGTTTCCCCTGTTTCCCCTGTCATGTAACCCCCTTTTATTTTTATTTAATGCTTTACATTGTAGAGGAGAGATGTGGGGTCGTATTGACCCCAGATCTTTCCATAAAGAGGACCTTTTACTGCTTATTTCTATCACAAGGGATGTTTACAAAAATGTTTTTAAAGAGAAAGTGTAAAAATTAAAAAAATGTAAAAAATAAAAGATTTTAAAGCCCCCCCCCCCCCACGTGCTTGCACGCAGTGGTAAATGCATACGTAGGTCAGGCCCACATATGTAGACGTGTTCAAACTACAGATGTGAGGTATCGCCGTGAATGTCAAAGTGAGAGCAATAATTCTAGCACTAGATCTCCTCTGTAACTCTAAGTTGGTAACGTGTAAAAATGTTGAAAGCGCCACCTATGGAGATTTTTTAAGTACCAAAGTTTGCCGGCATTCCACAAGCGAGCGCAATTTTAAAGCATGACATGTTGGTTATCTATTTACTCAGTGTAACATGATCTTTCATATTTTACAAAAAAGTAGGTTATATTTTGTGGGGGGTTTTTATTAATTAAAGTGTATTTTTAAAAAAAAATGCGTTTGAAAAACCACTGTGCAAATACCGTGTAACAATTGCCATTGTTACAATTATTCTCTAGGGTTTCTGCTAACAAAAATATATAATGTTTTGGAGTTCTAAGTCATTTTCTATAAAAAAAACTATAAGCCATTCGTTTATTTATTAGTTTTGGTTAAACTTGTAGAGAGTCAAACTACTTCTATCAAGGTTTGCTTTCTCCAATCCGACTCACACTGCATCTTGCAATCGCCTCAGCACCACTTTATGCATTATCAATCGCTTACCACCATTTATTGAAGGCTGTAGAGGGGAAGACCCTGTGTAACTGTAGACTTCAGAAAAAGATGAATATTTAAAAATAGAATAAAGCACTGCTGAGGGGGAAAGGGGCTGAACCTGGAGTTGAATGGGGGTTCTAACTTTTCCCCACTTTGTCTGAAAATGAAATAACATTTTTTCCTGGCTTTGGGCCTTGACCTCCTTCTCTAAAGTTAAGCAGAGAATAAAAAACTTGCTGTACTAAGCATCACAAAAAGAACAGTGTATGCAGGTCCATGTCCACCCCATGAGACACACATGTAATATTGTCCTAGAAAGCAAGGTCTGCTGATCAGCCACATTCGTTATTAAAGCGGGGCCTTAAGTAATAAAATACGTGTGCCTTTCATGTGAAGGGTTACTAGCTTGTTTAGCTTTGAAACCATTTTTCATGAGTAAATCATCACCTAGGGATGCTGCCGACATTGACCTGGATGTCACCTCAATCCATTGCCTTCAATACATCTGTTGTTTAAGTCCTCCCACCAAAATATATGCAGATTTGAGTTTTGACTTTACATATGGCTTGCTGCTTGTTCTGCTTTGATGATTAAGAATAACATTTGCTAAAAAAAAAAAAATACTTGGAATAAATATGCTAGAAAAAAATAAGATCTACAGGGTCAACATGGTGACGCATCACACATTTGGTGGTCCAGCCAGAAGCTGGTTGGATTTTCGTTCAGAATGTTTGGCCTCCTTCAGAATCTGTTTCACATAGTCCAAAGGGACCCACGGGTAGCCCTTCTCCAACACACAAGTCCAGGATTCCTTTCCTTTTAATGAAAATTGTCTAAGTATTTGTTTTTGGCTGCAAAATAGATGATAGTCAAAGCCTGGAAGAAACATACTGTTCATCTTCAAGATGTTAAGAAGTTAAGGAATGCACAAATACAATATGGGAACCATGGCTTACGTATGCCTTTCTATTTTTGAATTCTTCTTGTCTGAGTTATTTATAGCTCTATATTTTCTGCTTAAATAGGACGTTTGGGAGTATAAATCAAGGTGCATCTGTCCCCTGCCACCTCTACACCGAGAACTGAGAGATTGAAGACCGCAAATTTTGACTCATCAGTCCAGAGCATCTGCTAACATTTTTCTGCACCCCAATGCCTGTGTTTTTGTGCATAGGCCATGGAAACAAAGCTAAGCGACTCAGCTATGCATAAAAACATAGAAACTGGGGTGCAGAAAAATGGCAGCAGCTGCTCTGGGCTGAAGAGTCAAAAAGGAAGAGGATTCACTTCAGTAAGGATGCATATATGCCTAGCTCAGTGAGAATGAGTTTTTTCTATTGTGTGTATACTTGTGTGTATTTGTGTACTGTTGCTTTAATACTTTGAATGTCTATCTATTTTTATTTAAATATAGAATTTATATAATGTATTGACTGCTTTTTTGTTTTTTTTTGTACTGGGAATCTTACACTGATAACTGCTTTTAGTTTGCTGTGTGCATTAAATATCCAAATAATGCTGTTTTTGTGCCTTCTGTTATGATAAGATGCACTAAGGAATGCACGTGTCCACATTTTACCTGATCATAACAAATAGTAAAAGTAGACTAATGTGATTTGCTCGCTAAGCAACGAAATGCGCTGTCAAAGTATGAAATGAGTATGTATGAGTAGTTATCATTGGAAACCTGTTTAGAGGCAGCAGTGTATGTTTATTTGGTATAGTGTGCTGGTCACGGTAACAGCAGGCATAGCTGTGCATGCATACTTTGATACCCCCATGTATCAACGCACTTCAAAGCATGAAAAACTAGACCTGTGGCATTTGCAGCAACCTATTGTACAAATAAATATATTTTATATAAAGAATAAACATTACACATTCCCTTTAAGAAAAAAAAATTGTCAAGAAAAAAAAAATACATAAGTCTAAAGCATCTCCCCCTCTCTATTCTACAAACTGTCAGTTTAAAAAAAAAAGGAATCTATAGGAACGCAGACCCCGTGCAGTGAAAATTAGGGCATTAGAACGCCGGCATGTATGTGAGATTATAAAGCGTGCCTTAACCATGGAGGAAGCTGTGAGTGAAAATCCGGTTTGATCTTCAAGGTGCCAGCATGCTACTTTAGTAATTCCCACAGGTACCTGGCTGCTAGAGAAAAGAGAAAAATTACTAAATCTGACCTGGGAGCTTCAACTCCCACAGTCTTACTTCTGCCCTGCTGTCACGCTATATAATGTGCGAGATAATGTATTGTGCACAAAAAATGGAATTACCAACAGCAGGTGAAAAATTCTGTCCTTAAAGTGAATTTGTGATGATAGAAATATGAAGGCTGCTATTCCTTACATTTACTTTTGAAAATATTTGTTGTCTGGCTGTCATGGTCATTCATCGGGTTGAGTTCTTCTTGAGTCACTGGCCTGAGACAAATATGCAGATCGGGATCCCCAACAAATATGCAGATCAGGATCCCCAACTTCAATGGCTGCATGCCTGTTCTAGCTTAGTGAAGCCAGAGACAGCCAGATAACCAGCATTTTTAGATAAAAGTCAGTAATGAGTGCATCCTGTAATGAGTGGAGGTCAGCTGGAGGAACCAGTAAGAGCAGCAAGGTACCCAGGAGAGACACTTCTAGGAGTGTTGGTCCCCCAGCTAGCTTCGGGGTTCATTTTTAATTAAAACTGGCTGTACACTTAGACTTGGCTGAGTGAGAGAAATGTAACCAACAGCATAGATGGACGACTCTTACTCTATTGTATTTTGACAGCTGGCCAAACATTGGCCTCGGTTCCGGCACAAAGCTTCAGAGAGCATGTGCTGGTGACGTCACTGGCTACATCCAGGTTGAAGATCTCCTGAATGGTGCACGTTCCTTATTATAGGCTTACCTGTAGGTAGAAATCACAAAGTGGCTTTACTACCGCTTTAATCACCCACCACATCTGCCAAACATTGCTGACAAGTTTTTTATTTTTTTAACACAAAACGCAAAGTAAAGAGAATGTCCACCACGTATTGCATTGTGTTCTACTGGGTTTACTGCAGTGTCAAATACAGGGCAAGTTTTGGCTTGGGATATAATGACGCAGTAATGGAGAGTTCGTACAGCCCACCTCCAATAAAGACACAAACAAAATACCGGATATTAAAATCAGAAGATGTCAAATGTTATTAGGTTGCAAGTGACACTTTGTTATTTCAGACAGTTACCTGGAGGTAAACGCAAGCTCATTTACAAATTCCTGCCTGAAAATTAAGCGATATTTTATGAAGCTATGCATGCTGAAAGAGTGGTAATGAAATCCTTGTTATTTACACTTAGGAATTGTTAATTTCAGCAGTATGATCCAAAGAACAGCTGGAAGATCCATAACTTCTTTATTTATGCTGCAGGAAAGGAAACTGTGACCTGCAGGACATTCATCAGTCCATCTAAAGGGGCACTTTAGGAAAAAAACATACAGATGCAGTCTGACTTTATTTCCCTGGGCTATCATAAGAAAAATAATTGTGCTGGCTTTGTAATTAAGTTCTGGCAATGTCTTACATAGCTGGCCAGTGGAGCTGCAATCTCATATAGATTGCTACCAAGGGTTTCAATCACAAATATCCCTAATGTGATTAAATGACAGGTAGCATTAAATATGGTGTGCAGAATTAAAGTGCAGCTCCGGCCAAAGGCTCTTATTTGTAGTATGGGGAAAGGTTAGAACCTCTGTCAGGTTACAAGTGCTAGTCACTGACGAGCTTGACTATTTCTTTACATACAAAATACAAAGCACGTTCAATCGTGCCCACTGTCAAGACTGGCCTCTACTTCTGGTCTATCCACAGTCCTAAGCCATTAACATCTACTCATTTGAGACTAATAGCCAAAAGCACTAGGTTCACTCACTGGTATCTTTTGGTGTAGGAATGACTAGACTTTGGCACATGGGATCCCACAGCTTTCCCACACTTGGCTGGTCCCTGCTGAACCGGCTGAGAATCAATTCATATATATGCCCGACTTTAGTCTGTTATTCTCCAATTTTAATAATTTGGTAAATTTACTGGTTCTCTGGTGACTAGGGATGAGAGAACCCAATAACAACATTTGTTTTGCAGGAGGTTCGGCGAACCCAGCAGATAGTCAACTAACCCTGAACATATTGCTGAATACTACTGGAATCTATGGGAATTAAATCTTGTTAGTTTTTTGCCCTTTTTCAAGGCCATTTTGCAAGGTATTGGTGAACAAAGTGCATGGATAGTTTGGCACTGGCACCCACATGTAAATCCAAAAGGTCAATTACATAAGCCATCCTTGTTAATTATGATGACAACCGCCACCCAACGATGTTCAACCATCACGCTCTTTCCACAAAATTACAGATCCCCAACCAGTCAGGGATCACTGGTGACATCACTGACCAAACACCAGCCAGGGGTTTGGGTGGGCAAGCTGGCCAAATAAGACCAGTTTGTTGAACTGCAAACAGGCTGGGTTTGGGTTGAACTTCATGCTTAACCCAAATGCAAAGCTCATTCTTACTGGTGACTCGTGATTCTCTGGCATGAAACAAGACCTTGAATTTAGTGGCTGTACTTTTTTTTTTAAATCAAGAAAGTTTTTATTGCTCATGAAACAGACAATATCACAATACATTTATGTTATCACATTCTGTAAAGTCAATTATATGTTATTCGTACATTCAATTAGGCCTTTTTTTTCCTTGTTAACAAGTTCACGTTTACATGTACCACTGAAAATCAACGGATATAGCTTTAATAAATTTCTTTTTAACCAGTATATCTGTTGTTGTCCTTCTCCTCCTCCCCCCTCCCTTATTCCACTGTCTCATATCTTTAATATCCATGCCATTACTCTAGGATTCATATTGTATCTCCTCTGCTCACATTCCCAAACATCTCTATATACCTCTAAGCAATCTCATTTGTACCAGCTCTACAGGACTTATACCTGGGGTATCCAGCCATGCATCCCATAGCTTATCAAATTTCCCTGGAGTCCCCCTATGCTGATATATGTACTTTTCCATAACCAGGGTACTTCCCATCTGTTGGAGTGGCTGTACTTTAATTAGACACAGAGAGCAGTTCTGTAGATGTCTCACTCTCCTACACTGTACCTGATGTTGAACTACACAAGTTCTACTGAACAGCAGCAGCTACTCTGTCAAAGCCCTTTACCCATTACAGAATACAGAGAATATAGAGTCAGCAGCCGGGTTCCATATGCTGATAGTTTAATGTGGAGGGAAATGCCCATTTCCTACCATCCCTGCTGACCGGATCCTTAAGATGACAGGAAGTTTTTTCTTGAGCTTGAGGGGTTAAACATTTTAGAGAGGCGTGCCAGTATTGGAAATAAAACCTTACATGGTATCAAAGTGGAATGGATCTCCTTTAACTGAAGCAGCCCAATCCATCATGAACGTTGCAATACCTCCCTGTGTAGGAGGCTCTGCCTTGCTTTGCAAGGCAATCATTCTCTTCCTCAGATTCAGGAAATCTGGCCCCGCCATAAGTGCATACTGGCAGGCTGGATATGGCCCACGGGCCTTGTGTTTAACATATGTATTGTAGGAAGTTCGGTAACAGAGATTGGAGTTGCAACCAGGTCAGTATAGTTTACCTAGCCATATCCAAATGTCCTCTACATTGCCAATATGTTGAGCAAGGGTTTGGCTAAATCATTGTGATGTTTCCCCTAGGGCAAGTCACAAGTTCCTCCATGATGACTAAAGAAACTGTTACATTCTCTGAATGGCCAGCACAGATATCAGTCAAAAGGAAGGAGCTCATGGTATACTTCCACTTCCAATGAGTACAGGTGGTGGAATATACGTTACTCTTGTAAGAGAGGGACATTCTTTGCAAGCTGGAGTCGGGGACAAAGGGTTTGGCGTCCTAAAGTAGGACATTTGAGAGATGTGAAATTAAATTCTTAGCTCTTGTTTTCAGTTGTTGGATATCTTGCAGAGTTTCCTGGTTGTTTTTGTTGGCTGGGCTAGAGTGACCACTGTTTTCTTCCTATAGGGACTTATCTACACAGATTAGGTCTGTATAAATGTTCTACAGCTCCAAGCACAATCAGTACAAATTGATGCTATCAAAAAATGTTTTAGCAAACAGTCAAATTATTTTGATTGTCTTTATCATGCCTGAAACAATTCTGCAATTATTTTCTCCCAATGAATCATTTATATAGTTTTAATTGGAAATTATACAGTATATGAACAGATGCTTTGTGTCATCATATACCCACAAGGGGGGATGCTGTCACATTTGCCTATAGCCCACTAACTATCAGTGCCCAGGATTAATAATGAGGAGCCACGGTATGTTTTCAGAAAACACCAAATCTTCCTTCACTGCGCTGGTGCAATCTTAGAATAGAGTCTGACAATAGAGATTGCAGCATCGGCATAATAATGACTAATGGTACAATGTTTGTACGGCTTATATACCATTGGATGTTCATGTAGACTGGGATCATCAAAGTTCACAGGGGGTGCTATGTCTTTTAAAGAATTTCCATACAACATGCGTTAGTGTAGAAGACTCTAAAGCCTGAATTTACCACTCAAAAAATACAACAGGGCCCCCCACACAAGAATGCATGCAAATTATTGACAATAAAAACAAGCAAAGAATTAGAAATACACTTTTGGTTCATGGGTAACCTTTCTAGCTATTATTAAAAATAATATTTCCCTAAAGTACCATTAAAGTCTTCAATAAAAAAAATAAAAAAAAGTTGAAGTATAGCCACTCATTAGGCTGTACTTCTATGGATCACAGGAGTGCAATTCGTTTTGCACTCCTGTGACCCTTTTTCAGCAGAGAGCGGGCTGAAGTCCGCTGTCTGCTGAGGTCACTGCTGTCAGACCAGGCACTGCGTCATCACGACAATGGAGTTGGGATCCACCAGGTGCCTGGCATGATACCTGGCTCAGCCTCTCAGCGAGTCGGTGAGAGGCTGAGGTGGCCGCCTGCCCCCGCCCCTTCACAGCCCAGCGCTCCAAGCGAGGAGGGAGCAGAGCAGAGAGCTATGACTAACAGTCTACAGCTCTCTGCTCACGGAGCTCTGAAAACTGAGCGATCAGCGGTGTTCAATCGCTCGGTTCTCAGGCTGGAGGCTGCATCCACCTAGGTAAGTATGAATCCTAGAAAAAAAATCCCGGTCTTCTCTTTTAATTATAAGTGCACCTGTCCTTAGAGTAGGGTGACCAGATGTCCCCATCCATCCGCTTCCCTTATCTTTGACTTAAACATTGCTGGTGTCACAATACGAGATAAATAGATTGAAAAAAATGATTTTGTCCTCTGGTGTTATTCTAACGCTGTTTCCTACTCTTTACAAACAAGCCAGGTATTATTATCGGCGTTTTACCGTCGGTATGCGGCCGCTAGCGGGGCAGTTTTACCCCCCGCTAGCGGCCGAGAAAGGGTTAAATACCACCGCAAAGCGCCTCTGCACAGGCGCTTTGCCGGCGGTATAGCCGCACCGTCTCATTGATTTCAATGGGCAGGAGTGGTGAAGGAGCGGTATACACTCCGCTCCTTCACCGCTCCGAAGATGCTGCTAGCAGGACTTTTTTTACCGTCCTGGTAGCGCACCGCTCCAGTGTGAAAGCCCTCGGGGCTTTCACACTGGAATGAAAGCAGCGGCACTTTTGGGTCGGTTTGCAGGCGCTATTATTAGCGCAATAGCGCCTGCAAACCGCCCCAGTGTGAAAGGGCTCTAAGTGAATCTCTTTGGTGGCCATGTCTTTTGTCTCAACCGAGAATGTATGTCTTCCAGTGACTGAGGTCCCTGTTCTGCTTCCCAAAACTGCACCCAGCTTCCAGTTCAGGTTCTACTTTGGTCTCCGGCTCTACTTTAGGCCCTGGCTCTACTTCAATCTCTAGCTCCCATTCAGGGACTGTCTCTCTCCATGCAGTATTAGTAGGGGGGATGAGAGTATCAGTCGCCTCAGGCATTTCACAGGGTTCCGGCTTGACTTCCTCATTTCCCCTAAATGTGTAGGGAGCTACTACCTCAGTGTCAGGCAAATGGGAGCCTGTCCCTGTACAACCTTCTTCTTCAGCATCAGGAACAATGGAATCACCTTCCAAAAAAGGAACCCACAGCCAATTCATCGTTAATTCATCATCATCACTCTCTTCTTCCGGAAGTATAGGTGGACAGTTACTCCTGACCCTAGGCCTCACGTGGGGGGCTGTTGTGTCTGCAAGCAAGGGATTGAGGGTACTCAAACAGCCTCCGAGATGGGCAGCAATCGGTTTCGATGCCAAGTCTTGAGAGGGTCAGTCTTCCCTCAGGCTGAATTTGATACACAGGGAGTCCAGGTAGTCGTTTGCAACAATGTAGGGTTGGGAGCGCCATTGATCGGCCAGCTTATGTTTTCCTGGCGCCCGTAGATTACGCAACAACACTCGATCTCCAGGTTGTAGATCCTGAACCCTCACTTTAAGATCAAAGTTTTTCTTATTCCTTTGATCTCTGATGGTGTAGGCCTCCTTGGCTTTCTCATAAGCCACCTTTAAGTTTTTCCGGAGCCTGATGACATATCCCCTATAGGAGGCTTGGGAGGTGTGATCTATTGATGTTCTGAAGGCCAGATCTATGGGTAAGTAAGCCTCTCTCCCGAACATCAATCTGTAGGGTGAGTGTCCAGTAGAATCATTTAAGGTACTATTGTAAGCATGAACTATTGCATTGATATTGTCTCCCCAATGCTGTTTCTTCTCTTATGGGAGGGTTCCCAGAATGTTCAACAGAGTGGGGTTAAAACGCTCAGGTTGTGGATCCCCTAGGGGATGGTAAGGAGTAGTCCTGGATTTCTTTATGTTTAGGAGTTCATAAACTGCGGACCAGTTTGCTCTCAAAGTCCCAACCTTGATCTGAATGTAGGCGCTGAGGCAACCTGTAATGGACGAAGAACTTCTAGACTAACGTCTTGGCCACCGTACTAGCTTGTTGCACAGGGGTAGAGGCTTCGCCCACCCAAATCTCTATGAAGCCTTCAGACTCCAGACCCTAATCTGGAAATTACGAAGCTGAAAGAAAACAAAAAAAAAATGTTTTCTCCCTCAGGAAAAACAATTCTGGAGCCCCTCACATATGTGAGATCCCTGTGTACTACAGTAGCAGGGCAACAGATCAGTCCAAGCGGTAGGCAAAAGCACATCTCATTTCTTAACCACCTATTACACTTTTGAAGGCCCTGGAGCACCAGGACAATGGAATTGCCCACAAAATGATCCCATTTTGGAAAGCAAACACCCCAACGTATAATCTATGAGGCATAATGAGTCTTTTGAATGGTTATTTTTTTCCCAGAAGTTTTTGGAAAATGTGGGAAAAAAATGAAAACGCATTTTTTTTTTACACAAAGTTGTCCATTTATAAGATATTTCCAGCACATAACATGTACATAGCGAAGATGACACCCCAAAATACATTCAGCTACTCCTTCCGAGTATGGTGATACCACATGTGAGACTTTTACACAGCCTTGCCACAAACAAAGGCCCAACATTGAAGTAGCACCTTCAGGTGTTCTACGAGCATAAATTACACATCTCATTTCTCAACCACCCATTACAATTTTGAAGGCCCTGGAGCACCAGGACAATGGAATTGCCCACAAAATGACCCCATTTTGGAAATCAAACACCCCAACGTACAATCTATGAGGCATAATGAGTCTTTTGAAAGGTTAATTTTTTTCAGAAGTTTTTGGAAAATGTGGAAAAAAAATGAAAACGCATTTTTTTTACACAAAGTTGTCCATTTATAAGATTTTTAGAACACATAGCAAATACGTAGCAAAAATGACACCCCAAAATACATTCTGCTACTCCTCCTGAGTATGGCGATACCACATGAGACTTTTACACAGCTTGGCCACATACAGAGGCCCAACATCCAAGTAGCACCATCAGGCATTCTAGGGGCATAAATTACATATATAATTTCCTGGCAACCTATCATTTTTGAAGGCCCTTCATATTTCTAACACATAGCATGTACATACCAAGAATTACAATCCACAATAAATTCTATTGTGGAATGGGTAAAAAAAAAGTATTACCTGTGCTTTTAGTAGTGTCCACAGAGGAGAGCACTGGTCCAGGCAGCAAGCAGGGATGTGCTTGGCGACAGCAATAGTAATTATCCAGGCAGCAGGCAGGAATATTGTTTATAGTCAGCACAATGATATTGTCAGCACAGCCAAAGCATTTGTCCAAGCAGAGACAGCCAGCACAGCCATAATATTGGTCCTGGTACACTGTTACCTACAGACACTCATTATTGTACCGCTCTCCAGCCCTTCATAAACATACTGCCTCTTGCTACAGCTAATTATTTGCATAGTCCTGGTAGCAGGCAGAGGTGTGGTCCATTCCTGCGGCAGGCAGAGGCATGATGGCAGTAAGTCAGCAGTAGGCTGAGGGCCACAATCAGGTAAGACCTGTGCACAGGGGCACAGGGGTAGAGGCTTCGCCCACCTAAATCTCTATGAAGCCTCCGGACTCAAGACCCTAATCCGGAAAATACGAAACCCGGAGAAAACAAAGTATATTGTTTTCTCCATCCAGAAAAACAATTCTGGAGCCCCTCACATATGTGAGACCCCTGTGTACTACAGTAGCAGGGCAACAGATCAGTCCAAGCAGTAGGCAAAAGCATAGTCCATAAAACAGGCCAGGGTCAGTTCACGTGCAAGCAGTCCAAGCGGTGGGCAGAAGCGTAGTTGATAAAATAAGCTAGGTCAGTTCACGTGGAAGCACTGCAAGCAGTAGGCAGAGGCATAGTCACAAAACAGGCCAGGGTCAGTTCACGTGGAAGCAGTCCAAACACTAGGCAGGGGCATAGTCAAAACACAAGCCAGGGTCAGTTCACGTGGAAGGCAGTGGCATGGTTATTTGGGGAAGCATGGAAAATGGTCAGCACAGATGATGAAAATGGGGAAATAGGGATGTATGATAAAGTTGAAAGCATTCACCAATGCAAAGGCCAGTTTGGGAGGGACACTGGGGACAATGGTAGCTGGTATCTCTTCAAAACCCGCTTTTGCTGCACACGCAACATTTTATTTTGCCATTTTCCCCCTGCTTCAGATGGTGGAATGTTGTATGGGAAGTGGCACTCATGAAGTCGGCTAACAGCATCAGAGCGAAGGTCTTCTGGGGGGGTCTTTGTTGAGAGAGGAACATGACAACTTCTTCTATGAATTTTGGGAAGGGGGCGGGGCTTTCCGTGGATTTGGTGTAGACTACGTAGGAATTATAAATGGCCAAATGGATGAGATAAATTGCTACCTTCTTGTACCAGAATCGGGACCTCCTTATTGACAAATAGGGCTGAATCATTTGATCATTGAAATCCACCCCTCCCCATGTAGAGATTGTAATCTTGGACACATGTTGGCTTTTCAATGGGACCTTGTCTTCTTTGAATCTCAATTGTAGTGTCATCATTGATGGTGGACATCATGTGCACGTTCCTGTTATCGTTCTACCTCAAGGCCAGCACCTCGTTGCTCTTTCCCCCCTTCGCAGCTTTTTGTTCATTAGAGATTGTGGGAAGCCCTTCCTATTCTTTCTGGAGGTTTCACAGGCCAGGGTTTTTGCTATGTATAAGTGTTTGAAAAGGGGTAGGCTGGTGTAGACGTTATCAAGGTATATGTGATATCCTTTTTTCAGAAGTGGGTATGCCAGGTCCCATACAATTTTTCCAGTTGTGCCCATGTAGGCACTCAGGGGGCTGGAACTGGGAATGTCTTTCTTCATATATGTAGAATGCATACAGATATCTCGTGACTCTCGCAGAGCTTGTAAAATTTTACTCCGTATCTGGCCTTTTTGCTAGGAATGTATTGTTTTATTCCTAGCCGGCCTGAAAAGGGTACCGAGATTTGACACCTGCGAGCCCCGTCGCGATAAGTCCTCCGCCCGCAGACCCCGACAACCAACGGCCAGGGTTGTCAGGAAGAGGCCCTTGTCCTCATCAACATGGGGACAAGGTGCTTTGGGGTGGGGGGGCTAGCAGGGCGCCCCCCTGCCCCAAAGCGCCCACCCCCCCATGTTGAGGGCATACGGCCTGGTTCGGTTCAGGAGGGGGGCGCTTGCTCGTCCCCACCCCCTTTCCTGACCGGCCGGGCTGCATGCTCGGATAAGGGTCTGTATGGATTTTGGGGGGACGCCCACGCCGATTTTTAGGTGTAGGGGGGTTCCCCTTAAAATCCATACCAGACAGCTATCAGCACTGCCTGTCGGGTGACAGACCACAGTCACTGATGGGTGACGGGTGATGGGTGACATGCCACGATCACTGATGGGTGACGGGTGCACCGCTGATGGTCACTGGTGGCAGTCTCTTATGTGACAGGTGCACTTTATGAGGTGACTGTGGTGACTGTTGGTTGACAGATGACCATAGGGGGGGCGATGGGACAAGTGTGGTGTTGGTGCAGAAACTACAGAACATAGATCTGTAACTCACTGCTCTTGGCTCTTCTCTCTTCACACTGAAAATGGTGTGTGAGGAGGGAAGAGCCGGTAACAGATGGTTACCGGTCTGTGTTTACATTTAGTGATCGGCTGTGAATGGATTACACCCGATCACGTGGTAAACAGCCACCGGCCAATGGCTATTTACCAGCGTCGGTGATGAGCAGTGATCCCGGGAACACGCTGCCACCGATGTGCACGCGCAGCGCGCTCGCGATCCCGTGCATGCGTCGTGCAAAGTGAGGAGGTACCATCTGTGATCAGCCGTGACTTCTTCGCGGCTGATCACGTGGTAAACAGCCATGCCCAATGGCTAGTCATCCCCGTCGGTGAAGAGCGGTGTCTCTGTGACACGCAGCCACGGACAGTACAGGGCTCCATTTAAACAGGGATGCCCTGTTTAAATGGACGGACGTCATATGACGCCCGCCTAGAATGAGAGCCACACCACCCAGCCATCATATGACGGTGGGTGTGCAGCAAGTGGTTAAAGCCTAAGTCCGGGTTTTCTTTTGCTATAAACTTAAATGACGGTCACCAAGTTCCGCGCAGCTAGACTTTATGTTCCACCACTGCGCTCCTGTGTATGAATGTAAATCCCTAAAGCTGCCAACTTAAATAAAATTAAATGAAAAAAAGTATTTTTACATGAGAAAAATAGTGGCGCTGTGTTCACATCAATTTAGTGACACCCAATCTAATACATAAATGTCTCATAACAGTGAACTATACAACTTTTAGGTGTCCATAATAATGAATCCAAGTGTATTAACACTACAACAGTGAAAGTAAAAACATAAATAAAAAGTGGAATGAAGATATCAAAAATGATGATGATGCAGAAAGTCCATGCAAAGCACTGTGTTTCACAAAACGTTAAGTGAATAATCTTCCTATATAATTTAAACTTATACTTAAACTGTGATCCACTCCTTTGAAACCGCACTCACCACAAAGAGTTGCCTTGCACTCTCATGCTCGGCATGTAAGTTGTTAGAAACCCACCAGGGTTAATCAAGCTAAGTTAAACTCTTCAATTTCCAGCAGTGCTCAGCATAAGGAGATGTATCCACATAAAATGAAAAAGATGCCTCCAATAGGGTGATAACGTAAAAAACATTTATTAAAATAAAAACACGGAATCTCCAACCATTGTACTCACATTCTTCCAATAATTAAAAAGCATCACAAGGTGAACTTCATGTAACAAAGTTGTGGCAGACCCGGAATGCAGCTTTTAAACCTCACCCTCCCCTCGTTGGATCCTCAGCAACACAGGGCAGTCACAGCCGAACACAGCAGAGCGTCACACGTCACACGTTACGATAGGTTGCCATACAGCCACGCCCCTGACATGTTTCGTCATTCCGACTTCTTCACAGAATTCTGTGGAAGTATCACAAAGTTTGGTCTCCCTGGACCTCTAGTTAAGCTGTCAATTACCACCATGTAGCTGTTAAGATGGGGTGCACTGGACGGAGTGAATTATTTGGTAATATGACCTCTGTCTCCTGCTTTCCCCCCTTGCCACCCCTTGTCCTGCCTCTGCCCCCCCCCCTCCGTTTTCATTGCACTTCAACCTTGCTGCTGGGCATGTGATTAGTGGGTGTTGTTGTTTATACCCTTTATATCAGTGGTCCTTGATAAAATTTCCCAAGTTGTGGGGACCCCTAACAGTAAAATTATTTTCGTAGCGTGGGTTATCAGCATGCAAGGCGAGACAAGTAATTTCCACCCCTAACCCACGGACATTTAGCGCTCCCTGAGTCCCTTCCACTCGTACAGTATTAAAGCCCCTTATGGTACATTGTAGGATGTATCACTCTTTCTCTTTGTTCTCCTTTCTTTCCCCTTTATCTCTCTCTCTCTCTATGCTAATTTCTTGTTCTTTCTCTCCCTTTTTCTTTGTTCCTCCCCCTCTTTTCCTCTCCCTTCCATGTATTCTCTGTTTTTATTCCTTCTCTTACTCCTTGGTGGGTCGAATGCGATGAGTTGCAGTGCTGGGGGGAGTTCTGATCAGCCAACTTAGGTGCTCTTGATCAAGGTCATCTGCTGATCTGAGAACTGTAGTGGGGGATTTTAATGGCAACTATAATCACAGGTAGTGTTACTGACTGTGTCTCCGGCTTCACTGTGTCTCAGACTTTGTGGTGTTTCGTAGCAGTGACACCCACGAAGGAGCAGCTTGGTAGTTCAGGTTCCCTTTTCTGCGCCTCAATTCCAAGAACACCCTCAGCACCTCTGAAACACCTGGTTAAATGAAAGGGTAGATATCTTTAACTCAGCTGTGAAATAGCACCAGGAAATTGACACAAGACCGTTTAATGGTAAATTGGCTATTGGTAAAGGTTAAAGAATACAATAAATAGTGGTTTCAGCATAACTGATCACACAAAAGGTAGGTTCAGACACAGTCCGCTAGACAGTTACATCCCTATACCAAGGTAACCTAGAATAGTTCTGTACCACTAGACTGGAATCAATACATAAATCAGCAAAGTCAAGTTATCAACAATAAATAGTGCATATAAGCATTAACTGCAATATGTATAATAATACTATAACTAGTCTAGAGTGCACTGTAGGAGAATAGCTAATATACGGTGCAATATCCCCTAAAAAGTATCTCTTAGCATATGCAACAGGTAAAGGTCTCTGTATAGCAGCTGTAAAGGGACAGTCTTTAGACCTAACTCTTCAGCCAGATAGCATTGGGGCCCAGTTGTACTGTTTGTGCACAAGAATAGAGCCTGCAGACAGCATTAAGGCTATTAGATGGCTGTATGGCCAGTTCCCAAAGGGCTCAGTCTCTCTAGCTGCAGGCAGTATATCCCCACAGCAACAGTTCACCAGTCCCAGGGATATTGCAGCTCACCATCCAGTCACACACAGTGATTAGTCCACTCTCTGCTCTGCACCTAGGTGACTCTGGTTGTCACCACACCTGGATTCAGCACTCTGGATCCTGCTCAAGCTGCCGTTATGCAGCCGTGGTTGTGCACATTGCACAGCGATGTGCACTCTCCGGGCTCCCTCATGGCAAGAGCAAGCTATGTCCTGAGAAAATCCAGCACTTTCCCCTTCTCATGGCAATCCCACTCTGGTAAATGCAGTTCAAAAGCTCTTGATTACAGTAGAGTCTCTCTCCCCTGGACAACAGTCCTCACAATGCAGTGCTGCACGACTCAGTCTATTGAACTCTTCCTGCTCAGTAGCTCCCTCCACCTGCTGATATAGCTGTTAACCAATTCAGCACCACAAGGCATCAGCTAGAGAGAGAAGTTGCAGCCAGTGTTTTCTCACCCTCCATTCTTAGCCAAGCACCTGGCTACACATGGAAATAGCTTTTTGGGCCACTTTGGCCCAAACAAACTATTTAAAGTAAAAGAAAACCTGAATTTAGGCTTAAAAAACAAATAAATAAAATACAATTCTGTAGTAAATGGACTGTTATTTTCCACACTAGAAAGCCCTATTTAAAAGGTCAGTGCTTTTTCATTACCACTGGCGACTCTTTTACAGGGTTAAGCTACAAGTATTATTTCATTTTTTGATAGGTGCTTGACATCAGGTCCTATTGCATTTTACTGTATGTTAAATAAATGAACAAATCAACAGGGCCGGCCAGCCTGGCAGGGTATGTGACAGGTACAGTAGGTGGAGCTGGGAACTCATATAATGATATGATCTGTCCATAAGATTCCACAAGAGAATGGAGTCTGTGGGTTAGTTGAGAAAAATAGAATGAAGTGTATGACTAGCATACAACAGCAAGCTAGAAATGGAAATTTCCATTATCCAGCCCAGAGCAGACATACAAATAACATTGGATTCCCAATTGTTTCTCACATTCTGCCAGTTGCATTCCTCGCTCTATACTTTTCTATAATTTATATAAATGTATATATGTTTTTTTTATGTGTTCCCCCATATGGCTGTCCACAATCCATACATATGCATTTATGCAAATATATTGTGACAACACATTTTTGGGCATGTAAATATAGCCCATATGTTTTAATGTTCATTTGAAACTGTAACTAAAATATAAGTTGATCCAAGGTAAATATTAGCGCGTGAAATTCTGCAAATTTGCATTTTCGGTGCATCTTTATTTTTAAACTGTTTGCCATATGGTGTTTAAATTAAATCTTTAACATACAGAGTAACCGCTACATCATATTCATTAGTTTAAAGAAAAATTAACTCCAGGAAAACAGCTATACACACAGATAAAATGCATATATGGATATCATTTTAGCTGCCAAACAATTAATATTTCTGCCTAATGCCCATCCATTCCTGAGATTTACATCTTCATGTCACACAACACAGGTAAGTGAATGACACCACTTCCTCTGTTATAGTTAAAGAAATACAACAATATCATATTCCCAGCCTGATAATTGGACAGCCGAATGAGCAGCAGGAGACCGATAAAGGTAATCCTTCTGCTCACTCTGCATTCGCAGCTCCCCCCCCTATCTACATGTTCTTTGCCAGCAAATTTTCATTAACACCTGAATGGCTACCACTCCTGTCATTTCCTTTCCCAGTCTAATCTCTGGTGTACAGGGGATTGGGAGAAGCTGATATCAAGTCAAAATCCTTTAAAAAGGTTAATAGTTGATTATAAATCAATGCATAGCTGTATTATTTTGTGTGTGTCTTTTATAGCTGCCTGAGGTTTAGCTTTAAAGATTACATAAAGAAATAACAAGGAAGAAATATACACTATATTGTTAAAACTATTGGGACGCCTGCCTTTACACGTACATGAACTTTAATGGCATCCCAGTATTGAGTCGGCGCACCCTTTGCAGCTTTAACAGCTTCAACTCTTCTGGGAAGGCTGTTCACAAGGGTTAGGAGTGTGTCTATGGGAATGTTTGACCATTCTTCCAAAAACGCATTTGTGAGGCCAGGCACTGATGTTGGGTGAGAAGGCCTGGCTCTCAGTCTCCACACTAATTCACCCCAAAGGTACTCTATCAGGTTGAGATCAGGACTCTGTGCAGGCCAGTTAAGTTCCTCCACCCCAAACTCACTAATTCATGTCTTTGAGGACCTTTGTGCACTGGTCCAAATCATTTGGTCGAGGGGGGATTATGGTGTGGGATTGTTTTTTCAGGGGGTGGGCTTGGCTCCTTAGTTCCAGTGAAGGGAGCTCTTAAGGCATCAGCATACAAGACATTTTGGACAATTTCATGCTCCCGACTTTGTGGGATCAGTTTGGGGACGGTCCCTATTTGTTCCAACATGACTGCGCACCAGTGCACAAAGCAAGGTCCATAAAGACATGGATGAACGCATTTGGGGTGGAGGAACTTGGCTGGCCTGCACAGAGTCCTGACCTCAACCAAAAAGAACACCTTTGGGATGAATTAGAGTGGAGACTGCGAGCCAGGCCTTATCACCCACATCAGTGCCTGACCTCACAAATGCGCTTCTGGAAGAATGGTCAAACATTCCCATAGACACACTCCTAAACCTTGTGGGCAGCCTTCCCAGAAGAGTTGAAGCTGTTATAGCTGCAAAGGGTGGGCCAACTCAATATTGAACATTGGACTAAGACTGGGATGCCATTAAAGTTCATGTGTGTGTAAAGGCAAGCGTCCCAATACTTTTGGTAATAGAGTGTATTTTCTTAAAATTATTGGCTGGCTTGCAAACAAAGTTTTTCTTTAATGTGGAAATGGATATAGGTAAGTCTTTCTTATATGTATGTTCAATCACAATGTAAAGGTGGCTGAAGTGTTTCCTAAGAACGAACAAATCAAATTCACAGCTATTCCAATCTAAAAGCTGGATAAAAAGAGAATGGCAGCCCGACGTTACTCCGAGCTGTGTGCCTCTATTGTTTACTGTTATTTTCTGTATCAGAAGAGGCTTCTAAAGAGCTAATTTAATGAAGGCACATTTTAACCTATTATGACTTCAGATAAGTGGAGCACAGTGACATAGTGGATCTGGTTAACAATAGCATCATGTGTGGATGTGTATTGAGCTGTTATATTTATCTCTAATTTGCAGGAATCTCCTCTTAGGTGGCTCTTTGATATCAGATAAAGTCCATATCTCACTTCCAAATTGGTTGGTAAAATCTTGCAGCAGGGGCGTAACTAGAAATCACAGGGCCCCATAGCAAAATGTTGTATGGGGCCCCCCATGCAAACAGCCCCCCCCCCCCCCCCACAAAAAAATTAACTAATGCCATTGAACAACAGATTACCACACCCATGTGGCACAGTACCCAGGCAACAGCTTATATTAATTTCGAACAACAAAGTATGCAGTATACTGTATACAGCCTCTGAAGGACACACATTGCTGACCTCAGTGGCGTTGCATCCATAGAGGGCGCTGGAGTGCTGCCCCCTCTCTCCTGCACCTGTCAATCTCCAATAGATAGATTCATGCATTAAGATATCTAGATACTGTCGCCGCTGCCGCCCTCTATTCAAGGTGTCTGGCCCCGGCGCTTGATGGGCACAGTGGCTGCGCTTGATGGCACAGTGGCAGCGTTTGATGGGCACAGTGGGGGCAATTTATGGGTACAGTGGCTGCGTTTGATGGCACAGTGGCTGCTGTATGCGGCTGCGTTTGTTGGGACAGGGCTGGACTTGCGGGGCCCGGGAGGCTTAACAGTAAACTTACATTGTTTTGGGGAGAAGTGGGACTTTATATGAGGCCTCTGAAAATCAGGGGTGCCTCCATCCCGGTTTTTGTGCAGCAAAGAAAAAAAGGAAGAGTTTGGTACTTTGTGTGAAGCATGCAGCTGGAGAGCAAGAAGACACTTGGGATATTGTACTGTAAAATTTATTCCATGATTACAACATACAATAAGAAATGTCAATGGCACAGATAGACATAGCAACCTGCAAACCTTCTAGAGTAAATTACATAATAGATCATAATATATATAAACATAAATACAATTCATGTAAGACATCCCATATGTGAAGGTAAAATGGTCACTGACTGTAAACATAATGTAGCAGCATAATTAGTTCAAACAACTGGATGTGTATCCATGATTGTTGCGTCTATAGCTCGACGCGTTTCGTGACTATTTGGTCACTCTTCAGGAGCAGACGCTATAGGGATGTCTATAAAATTGAAATTGAAAAATGAGCAATAATTGTGTAGATCATACCAAAAGAGGAAGACGGGGAAATAATACATATTCACCCATACTTACAGGTTCTGCATGGGTGTGGGGTGCGGCAGTGGATGCCTAGGCAAAGCTGCGGACAAATTGTCTCCCCCGGGAGCAGAGGCGGAAAAACAGTGGATGGACGGCGGGAAACCCTGAAGGATGCGGCGTGACTGGGGAGGTGAACCCCACCAAATTCCAAAATCCAAATGTGTGCATGGCTGATGAGATTATCTGTGAATAAATGTGAAAATGTGTGTAAAAAATGTGTGAAAATTGTGTGAGACTGATGATAAATTTGACTGGTGAGGCAAAGGTTCCAATCTATGTAGGTGTAGGTGACTGGGGTGAATGAAAAGTGATATGTGAAAAAGGACATGGAAAACACTACACTAAAAAAGAAAAAACAATGAATGTAAAAGTGCCTAAGCATTGGGGAAAAAAGAGTGCAAAGGTAAAGAAGAGAAATGAATAATGCAAATAAGAAAGGAAGAAATCATGAAATAATGTGAATTAACGATTACCTTGTATGTGCATATGCAAGTATGTGTAATGACCAGGTCTGCTACCCAGAGAGCGCCGGTCCATCCAGAGAGTACCCGTTCGTGCAATAGAGAGTGTAAGTATACCCCCATAACCACTGTTTGCCACCAACGTCACGCCGGCAAATATGGGAGAGAGGGAAGGCGTCTACCCGAGCGATAACCGCCCGGCGAATGGCGCCAAACAACCTCCCTCATCTACAATGCCGGATGTATATCCCAGAGTGCCCGCGCGCCGGCGCAGGCCGGATCAACGTCACGTGTCCAGAGACCAGGGGCGTGGCGTTGGCGTGCAGGGGAACACCCAAGGCTCCTCCAATAGTATGGGGAGGAGGAGGAGGGGGCCCACAAAGCACATCACAGCGTCACGTTGGTAGGCATGGAGAAGAGGGGAGGCGTCAACCTGGGTACTCTCTGGATAGACCGGCGCTCTCTGGGTAGCAGACCTGGTCATTACACATACTTGCAAATGCACATACAAGGTAATCGTTAATTCACATTATTTCATGATTTCTTCCTTTCTTATTTGCATTATTCATTTCTCTTCTTTACCTTTGCACTCTTTTTTCCCCAACGCTTAGGCATTTTTACATTCATTGTTTTTTCTTTTTTAGTGTAGTGTTTTCCATGTCCTTTTTTACATATCATTTTTCATTCACCCCAGTCACCTACACCTACATAGATTGGAACCTTTGCCTCACCAGTCAAATTTATCATCAGTCTCACACAATTTTCACACATTTTTTACACACATTTTCACATTTATTCACAGATAATCTCATCAGCCATGCACACATTTGGATTTTGGAATTTGGTGGGGTTCACCTCCCCAGTCACGCCGCATCCTTCAGGGTTTCCCGCCATCCATCCACTGTTTTTCCGCCTCTGCTCCCGGGGGAGACAATTTGTCCGCAGCTTTGCCTAGGCATCCACTGCCGCACCCCACACCCATGCAGAACCTGTAAGTATGGGTGAATATGTACTATTTCCCCGTCTCCCTCTTTTGGTATGATCTACACAATTATTGCTCATTTTTCAATTTCAATTTTATAGACATCCCTATAGCGTCTGCTCCTGAAGAGTGACCAAATAGTCATGAAACGCGTTGAGCTATAGACGCAACAATCATGGATACACATCCAGTTGTTTGAACTAATTATGCTGCTACATTATGTTTACAGTCAGTGACCATTTTACCTTCACATATGGGATGTCTTACATGAATTGTATTTATGTTTATATATATTATGATCTATTATGTAATTTACTCTAGAAGGTTTGCAGGTTGCTATGTCTATCTGTGCCATTGACATTTCTTATTGTATGTTGTAATCATGGAATAAATTTTACAGTACAATATCCCAAGTGTCTTCTTGCTCTCAAGCTGCATGCTTCACACAAAGTACCAAACTCTAACAGTAAACTTACATTCCTCATCCTCACCCAGGGGCAGATCCAGAGTCTAGTCTCGGGAGGGGCACTGCCAGAAAATACAATTTTTTGGGGGCAATTTATTTAGGAAATGGCTGGTGTTGGCACTTCAATCATCATGGCACCATGGCTGTTATGGTGTCAGGTAATTGCAGCACATTATTTCTATCATTACATTGTTATAGAAAATGAAATAGTTCAACTCACCATAATCCAGAATCAGTGGGAGGCCCGAGTGTTTGACTTGCCACCGTCGCCTGCCACCAGATGCAGATTGTCACATGCCACAAGTTGCAGATTTCACTTGCCACGTCACCTGCCACAAGTTGCGGATTGTCACTTGCCACACATTGCGGATTGTCCACTTGCCACGTCACCTGCCACAAGTTGCGGATTGTCCACTTGCCACATCACCTGCCACAAGTTGCGGATTGTCACTTGCCCAAAGTTGCGGATTGTCCACTTGCCACGTCACCTGCCACACATTGCGGATTGTCACTTGCCAAAAGTTGCAGATTGTCGACTTGCCACGTCACCTGCCACAAGTTGTGGATTGTCACTTGCCACACGTTGCAAATTGTCCACTTGCCACAAGTTGCAGATTGTCACTTTCCTGCTAAGGTGGGGAATGGAGATTGTCACTTCCTGTGTCCCAGTCTGAGTCAGGCAGCAGAGAGATGATGTAATCTCTCTGGTGCCTGCACAGTGAGTGAGGGCTGAACTGCCGGGATGCAGGGCGGGCGCCGAGTGCTGAGAGATGTCATCTCTCTGCTCCGCCACCCACTGATTGGCCACCCACCGAGTCCCCCAGCTGGGAGCTTCCCGTCCGCTCTCTCACCCGCCTGCCGAGCCGTCCGCTCGCACGGTCAGTGTGACTGTGCGAGCGCCAAGCGGACAGGCAGCTCGGCGGCTCATCTGCCGCCCGCACTGCACGCCGACTCACCGGGCCCTACTCGGCATGCGGAACCCATAGCGCCCGCGTGGGTCTCTATGGCAGTAGTTCCGCCACTGTCTTGCAGACTTTTTAACTTAGACAGAAATTTTAATCTTGTATTGCACTAAAGGCAAAGATTCATAAACAGAGCAACACAGACTTGCTTTAGTACAGAGTAAAAAAAATTAGCAAGTAGCTCAGTGTCATAGTAAGCATCTGGAGTAGAGCTGATGGAGGGTCATTATAATGCTGTTGCTTTAAAGGCCTATTACACAGGGACGTAATGATTTACTGATGTTAATATGCTTAATATTTTCCTGGCAGAAAGATCCTGAGTAAAAGCGGAAAGTTATTATTATTATTATTATTATTAATATACAGGTTTTATAAAGCGCCAACAGTTTGCGCAGCGCTTAACAAAATAAAGGCAGACATTACAGTTACAATACAATTTGGTACAAAAGGAATCAGAGGGCCCTGCTCATTAGAGCTTACAATCTAAAAGGGAAGGGTCAATTGATACAAAAGTTAATAGCTGTGGGGATGAGCTGAGGGAGGAAGTAAAACAGTGTTAGTTAGAAGCAGGATAGGCTTCTTTAAAGAGAAGGGTTTTAAGGGATCGTCTGAAGATGGATAGATTAGGGGACAGTGGGACAGATTGGGGTAGGGAGTTCCAAAGGATGGGAGAAGCTCTGGAGAAATCCTGGAGGCAAGCATGGGAGGAGGTGACAAGGGAGCTAGAGAGCAGGAAGTCTTGGGATGACCGAAGAGAGCGGCTTGGTTGGTATTTTGAGACTAGGTTAGTGATGTTGCTGGGGGCAGAGTTGTGGATGGCTTTGCAAATTATTGTTAGTACTTTGAATTCTATTCGTTGGGTGAGTGGAAGCCAGTGGAGGGATTGGCAGAGAGGGGTGGAGGACACTGAATGGTTGGTAAGGTGGATGAGTCTTGCAGCGGCATTCATTATGGACTGAAGGGGGGTTAGTCTATGTAAAGTTAAATGTAAAATTAGAAGCTTGGTGGTGTCATTAGTTAAAAAGGGGCGTATTCTGGAAATGTTGCGGAGGCTAAGGCGGCATGATTTGGACAGGGATTGTATGTGTGCCTGAAAGGACAGTTCAGAGTCTAAGGTTACCCCTAGCACCCTGGCATGTGGGGACGGACTGATAGAAGTGCCATTGATCTTGACAGAGAATGTTATGCTCCATAACGATCTTGTGTATATGCACATACAGGGCATAAATGTGTGTATGCTTATACACAGTGACGGCTGCTCCATTAGGGGGCGCAGGGGCGCTGCCCCCCTAATCCATGCGCCCTGCCCCTAATCTACATGCAGGGCCCCGGACGCATGGATTTCAGTGGGGTTTTTTTGAACCACAAGATTAGAGCCTGAGGCTCTAATTGGCTTCAAAAAAGGGTGGGTTGGGGGCGCAGAGCAGTGCACCCTGAGCCCACCCAGTTGTGTAACAACATCGAATTAATATTCGCAATTGTCTTTCTGCGTCTTCTCCCGGCCAATCAGGAAGCGGGTCCTGAGAGAAGCGACCGTATTGGGGGCGTGGTCTTGGCATGGTGGCATGAGGAGGCTTTTTTCCAGAGCTCCCAGTCCACGGCTCTCCTGCAGCAATACCACTACAGCTACCTGACAGATCTCGGTACCTGCTAGTCCCTCTGGAACCCAGCAAGCACAGTCCACCTCTCGCAGCCTCCCACTGCACAATGGAGCGATTCTTAAGGCCGCGGCCACAGTCGGCCTCCACGCCTAGGGTTGCCACCTCATCGCATCGCTTTAAAACAGAAAACATATGAATTGCACAGGTTCCGAGGCTATTTTAATGCAGATAAGGCACTAAGTGAGTTTAATTACCACCTTAATCAGCCACAGAACCTGTGTAATTAATATGTGTTCAATTTTAAAGGGATGAGGTGGCAACCTTATCCACACAGGACACTCACAAGATGGCGACGGCTCACCATGCAACTTCTGAGGCAGAGAAGATTATCAGAGGATCCAACGGCCTTCTCACACCGGCGGATGAGCACACACTACCGCCCCTCTCACCACCAAATTATCTCTCTCCCTGCTTCCCTAGGTCACTGGCCAACTCCCCTGATCTGGAAGAGGACTTACTTGACGTTGAGCAGCAAGTTGCCTGCTCTAGCCGTTCACAGTGCTCTTCATCTTAGCCCAGGACCTGACATGGAGGAGAGGAGCCAGCTGACATCACCACAGGGCACAGTGAGTAACTTCCCTGCTTCCCAACCACACCAGAGGTTCCCTATCAGTGTTTGCCGCCCCCCACCCCCCCCCCCCCAAAAAAAATGGAGATCCAGCCGCTACTGCTTATACAATTGTAAAATTCCTCATCCTCTTTTAGCTGCCAGTGTTTCATTTTATACATATACACCAATAAATACAGTCATGGCCAAAAATGTTGCCACCCCTGCATGTCTGTAAAATAATCCACCGCTTCGCCCAGAAAATTGTTGCAATTACAAATGTTTAGACATTCTGATGTTTACTTCTTTTGTTTGTATTGGTTTGACACAAAAAAAAGTGGAGACACAAAAAGCCAAATCTGACACATGAAAAACTCCAAAAACGGTCTGAACAAAATTATGGGCACCTTCTCAAAATTGTAAAAAATAATTGCATTCCAAGTTTGTGATGCTCCTGTAATTTGTAATTAAACCAGGGCTGCCAACCTCCTGTGGCACTTTTACTGACAAAACATGGGGAATTTACTGACGGAACCTTTTGTTTTACTGGCAACCTGAAAAATGACAGAGCTCCTATTAAAAACTAAGACAATCGATATTTAACTGCTTCCCGCCCGCCCATCGTCAAATGCGACTCTCGTTCTGGGACGCCGTCATATGATGGCGTCCCAGAACGGCCACTCTTGCGTGCCCGTGGGGATCGCGACCACACTGTGTTGCTAGGGCACGGTGCGACCCCGATCTCTGTAAAGAGACTCGTCTGCGGCTCTTTAACCATGTGATCATCTGTGTCTAATCATAGTCGGTCACATGTAAACACGGAGATGCCGGTAATCGGCTCTCCTCACCTCACACTGACATAGTGTGTGGCGAGAAGAGCCAATCAACAGCATCTCCACGCAGGGAGGCATCTAGGAATCATTGCCCTGATTACAATATAGCAATACAGTGTCACCAATCAGTGCCCACCATTGCCCACCAATGCCAGTAATCAGTGCCCACCATTGGTAGCAATCAGTGCCCACCACTGCTCACAAGTGCCACCAATCAGTGCCCATTAGTGATGCCAGTCAGTGCTGGCAATCAGTGCCGCCTATCAGTGCTGCTCATTAATGCCCATCACTGCAGTCGATCAATGTCCATCAGTGTCGCCCATCAGTGCCACCCATCAATGCCCATCAGTGCCCATCAGCACCGCTTATCCGTGCTGCCTATCTGTGCCCACCAGTGCCACCTATCAGTGCCCACCAGTGCTGCCTATCAGTGCCCACCATTGCCACCTATCAGTGCCCACCAGTGCCACCTAACAGTGCCCATCAGTGCCACCTATCAGCACTCATCAGTGCCACATATCAGTGCCACCTATCAGTGCCCATAATTGCGGCATATTAGTGCCTCCTCATCAGTGCCACCTTTTCAGTGCCCACAAGTGCCGCCTCATCAGTGCCCATAAGTGCCACCTTATCAACGCCCACCAGTTCAGCCTTTCAGCCTATCAGTGCTCATCAGTGCCGCCTCATCAGCGCACATCAGTAAAGGCAAAAAAAAGTAAAAAACATTTTTTTTCTAAATTTTTGGTCTTTTTTTATTTTTTGTAAAAAATAAAAAACCCAGCAGTGATTAAATACCCCCAAAAGAAAGCTCTATTTGTGTGAAGAAAATTATGAAAAAAGTGTTTGTGTACAGTGTAGCACGACCGTGCAATTGTCATTCAAAGTGCGAAAGCGCTGAAAGCTGAAAAATGGCTTGGGCAGGAAGGGGGTGTAAGTGCCGGCAAGGGGTGAAACAGTATAAACATGATATGGAACACACTCACAATACACATAACAAATACTTTGCCTGGTTTACAATTACATAAGTCAACACAACATGACAAATTATCAATCCCTGATTTAAGGACAATTGTAAAAGTCACTGATTTTTACAAAACATCAGTAAATTTACTGATGGTTGGCAACCCTGAATTAAACTCACCTGTATCAATTAACGGGTGCTGAAAATATAGAAATTGCATTCGGGGCAACTAATATATATATATATATATATATATATATATATATATATATATATATATAACCCTACAGCAGCAGTCCACAAAGCCACTTCTAGCTATATGTTCCCTTCGAGTTCTTGAAGGGAACTTATAGCTAGAAGTGACTTTGTGGACTGCTGCTGTAGGGTTTTATATATATATATATATATATATATATATATATATATATATATATTAGTTGCCCCGAATGCAATTTCTAAATTTTCTGCACACGTTAATTGATACAGGTGAGTTTAATTCAGGGTTGCCAACCGTCTGTAAATTTACTGACGTTTTGTAAAAATCAGTGACTTTTACACTGCTTGAAGGGAACACAGCTATCAGTCCCAACTAGGTCTTTGCTCAAAATATCTCAGGAGCTGTCTGTCATCCAGCATTTGCAGGTAGATCCTTAGTAAGGGAAATAACAAGAACCTTCTCCAGACCAGAACTTCAGTGCAGTGCCCTCCAACAAGTATAATCCTTAGGCAATCTTCCCTAGGCCCTCAGCCCAGCAGCGAAAAACAGGGTTATGGTCTGGGGAGAACCCTCTGACACCTCCATCCCTAAATGTTACAAAAGAACAAAGAAAGCTAGCCCGTTGGGACTTTGAGTGAGGTGATAGGGATAGGCACACGTATACACAAACTGCAATAAAAATTGATTTATTGATACAAAGGCTGTATAAGCAAATGGGAACAGCAATAAGTGTGCATTACCCGGCATAATAGCCTAGTTAACAGCATAGGTAAAAAACAAATACAATTACACTGCAATCGGTTTGTACATCCATAAAAAGTAGCAAGATCCATGATGAAACATTAAAACCAGTAAATGCATATACATCATCTAACATTGAGATTACATAAACACAAGTGGCAGCAATGTGTGGACATGGTATGGCCAACTGCGGATACCCAGCAGAGTGGGCATGCGGATAGCATCGATGGTGCCCTACACGTTTCGCGAGTCTGTTCTCGCTCATCAGGGGCAGATGCATGGTAGGGAAATAACAAGAACCTTCTCCAGACCAGAACTTCAGTGCAGTGCCCTCCAACAAGTATAATCCTTAGGCAATCTTCCCTAGGCCCTCAGCCCAGCAGCTGCTGAGGCCGAGACTGCAGCTCCTTGTCACCCTGGCTATCTCCCAGGGGCAACAGCCCCCCCATGGCTACAAAAGCGGTGTTTTTTTCACCCTTGTGCATAAGGCCTAACACTGGTAGAATTGCCATCATGACCATCAACCATCTCAGTAGCATTGATGCAGGTTTGCACTGTGACATTAGCATTGATGCAGGTTTGCACCGAATGCACTGTGACTACAAATATCAAGTTAATTTCAGTAAAACAGGACAATACGTTCCAAATGTGTAGTCAACGCATTTCAAAGTCCAAAACATGCCTCTCTTCACGGGGGGGCTAAATTTAATAGAAATTATATTTATACAATTAGAAATTATTGATGCAGGTTTGGCCCTCTCGCTGAGATGGACAGAATCAAAGAGTGAGACCCGAGGCTGCTATTTCTGTAGCCCTTCATTTTTATCAGTTAGATCTCTTCAAAATCTGAAAATGTAATTGTCAGATCAAACACTATAGTACTACAAGAATTTCTCATATAGGATCAAGTATGAGTACACAGTACTTTAAGGGGTCTATTTACCGAGGTTTCACCCAAGATTCACCCAAAATCCAATCTTATGTGAATCTGGGTGAATCTTGAATGAAAATTGAGTTATTTTGGGTGGAAACATTGATAAATAGACCCCTAAGCCACCTGAACAGTCCAACATATAAATGGAGAGCACTTGCAGGAACATCATATATGTTTTACCATCCATATGATTTGCATTTCTGCTCAGCCAGTCTTGAGAGTTACATAGCCCTGTTAGGACGGTAATTTCCAAGCCTCGGCACCATCCAACCCAGATCAGAATGGGAGGTGGACACTTGGCATTTTCACTTTGGGTTGCTGAGTACTCAATCCCAGCTTTGGTAGGAGCAGACACTTTATGGTGCCTTGTATGCACAATCAGGTTTTGAATTCTCTTTTTCTGTACAGAATTGCTTTAACACTACCAAAGGTCTCGTTGCTACTAATGTCAGGATGGAGCAGGAAATTACTGTACAGGTACTCCAGGGATTGCAGAAATTAACTAATAGAATGAATTATCTTGAAGAGAGTCATGAGCTATTGCATGACAAGGAATCTTTTAAAAAGAAACTCAATAAGGGTAAAGGAAGGTTATAGAAATCCATAGAAGCACATAGAATCCAAGAGAAAAAAACAAAAAAGTGATATATTGCCCTTAAGATAATCAAGATATTTTAAGAAGTATTATTATGATTCAAATACCAACCTACAGACATTATGGTTTAATAGGCCCTGATTATCATTTTTTTCTCTTCTGGAACTTTGTACAAGTCGCAGAAACAAGAAATCCATCAACAGCAGGGAAGCAAGTTGGGTGACAATAGGACTCAAGTTTCCATTTTTAAATGTATTCAAAATTATTAAATTTTTTTTACATCTCTGAACCATCTGCTGTATTCCAAATTTCCCTCAATACAAAATCCAGCTTGGCCATTTCCCAAATAACTTCTGGTGCAAACTTCAAACATAAAAAATATGGATAATAAAGTATATCTAAAGACTAATTTTATTTTTTTTTTAGTTTTGGATAGAGTAGGAAATGGTTGAAATTAATTCCCAGTTACACAGTTTTCCTGCCTATGTTTCTTTGTGGATATTTTCCTTCCCTTCCTGTTCTGAAGGCACAAAAAGAAGTGAGAGTTAATAGTTTTCAAAGTTAAGGAAAACAGGTGTCCGCATCAGAGAGTTCCTCTCTATTCCTGTTCCAATGGCAACTGTAAAACTTTGGATTTCCTATCACTTTCTGTCCCATGACAATGATCCCCCAAGAAGGACACAGACAACAATGAAAAACTAAAGGGATGGACCAGTAACCATGGGTTTTGTATGGAGTTTGGTGTGTAGGGATGGTCAAAACCGAATGCACTGTGACTACAAATATCAAGTTAATTTCAGTAAAACAGGACAATACGTTCCAAATGTGTAGTCAACGCATTTCAAAGTCCAAAACATGCCTCTCTTCACGGGGGGGCTAAATTTAATAGAAATTATATTTATACAATTAGAAATTATATATATTATATATATATTAATTGTATAAGTATCATTTCTATTGATTCCCCAATAAAGGGGGTGTGTTTTGGCATCAAAACATGTTGGCTACATGTATGGAATTTATCAGACTGAATATAATAAACTTGTATTTTGACTTTTACCTTTGGGTGTGGTGCTCCATCCTTGTCTCTTTCTCAGCAATACCAATCTAATAGGGGATGAAGAGCATACCTGCAATTGCTAATAAACACAATGGCATTGATTTACTAAAGTCAAATCCACTGTGCACTATAAGTGCACTTGGAAGTGCAGTGGCTGTAGATCTGTGAGGAAGATGTGAAATGAGGGGAAGCTCTGCTGATTTCTATCATGCAATCATTGTTCTGTCTCTGGGACAGCTAGCTAAACCTTCTTATCCCAATAACTGTAGATACCATATTTCTTTGATTTCAGTTTTATTAGAACAAGCCAGGTGAAACTACAAAATAACAGAAATAGACTTCAATAAGTACAATATCACATACAATACAGCATACATTGCAGAAACAATGATATAAAATACAAGATGGGATAGTAAAAACTTACATTTTAAGTTCTCTAAGGGGTGATGGTGATAGATAGAGAAATACTTGTGTTGTTTCCTGAATGTCTTCTCAAAGAATGGTGGCTGTTTCACTTCCTGTGAAGATTCTAACCAGAATTCCCTGCTTGCTGACAACTTCCTTATTTACACATACAATAAACAATTAAAGAGAACTGCAGCAATACCAAAAAGGAACGCTAGATGGAGCCTGCACACCACATATGATTGTCTTAAGTAAATTACACATTTTGCATGTAAATTTAACAACACAGGTACAAATAACCAATATAAAACATCTGGTGGACAGAACAATCTTGTCCAGGCAAAATTGCTGTTTATTTTCCTTGCATGTCTCCCTCAGATCTACAGCAACTGCACTTTTATGTGCACTTATAGTGCACAGCGTATTTGCCTTTAGTAAAGAAACCCCCCTGTTGTAAAGAAAGTAGAGGGGGGGTAGACAGGTGGAGAGTGCAAAATCTGGTGCAGCTCTGCATAGAGACCAATCACCTTCCAGTTTTTCTTTTTGCCAAAGCTTAATTGAACAAGCTAAAGTTATAAGCTAAATGGCTACCATGCACAGCTGCACCAGATTTTGTACTCTTTAGTTTTAGTAAATCGACTCCACTGTCTTTTAGTCTTGGTATCTTTTGGTCTTCAATAAAAGGTTTTAGTGCATTTTGAAAGTATCATGTTTAATGCCTACTTTGCATGACACTACAACAAAGCTAAAATATGGCAGAGAGTATGAATGTATTTTAGTTAGGTTCAACAAGCTCAACTCAGCAGTATCACTGTAAGGCCGGCTATACATGGCTTGGACAGTTAATGGGCTGGCTGAAAGTCAATCAACTTGGTTACAACCAGCCTGTCGGATTCTCTTACGATTATCGCTAGCAGCTACAGCAGCCGCTAGCGATAATCACTGCATTCTTCCGGCGGGGAACACTTCTCCCGCCCCACTGCCGGGTGAATACAATGGCAGGAGGGATTCCCCTGATAGCACTGCCTGTGTTGATGAGGGAATCCTGAACATTTCTATAAGCAGCAATGAAGGACTTTTCCATGGGTCCCTTTAGAGTCTGGGGCCCCTGGTAGCTACCAATTCTGCTCTCCATAGAACCTGTCACTAACTGTGAATTTAATTGTATGAACCCATATAGAATGGTTCAATAAGCACAAAATGAACATCACATCTATATGAGCTTGTTGGACATATCTTTCTAAAACCCCTTTAGAGGTTATAATAGCCCTTCTGGGATGATTTTCCACAAGATTTCTGATTGTGTTTGTGTAAATTTGTGCGCAATTGTGAGGTCAGGTACTGACTGTTGGATGACTGTTGGATGACAAGAACTAGCTTGCCATCGACATTTGAATTCATCCCAAGGGTGTTCAGTAGGGTTTAGGTCAGGGCTGATTGCAGGACACTTAAAGCAAAACTCCGGGATCGGCAAAACCCAACCCCCCCCCCCCCCCCCCTCCACACACACACACACAAAACACTAAACAGTTCTTACCTTTGTGAAATTCCTTACCAATCAAGAGAAACGTTGAATTGAATTTTCAGGAAGTCAGCTCTGCAGTTCAAAAAATGCCGACTGTTTTCTGGCAAGGAGGAGGTGTAAGGCCCCTTTCACACTGGGGCGTCGACGGTAAAGCGCCGCTATTTTTAGCGGTGCTTTACTGTCATATACAGTGGAGCAAAAAAGTATTTCGTCAGCCACCAATTGTGCAAGTTCTCCCACTTAAAAAGATGAGAGAGGCCTGTAATTGTCATCATAGGTATACATCAACTATGAGAGACAAAATGTGGAAACAAATCCAGACAGTCACATTGTCTGATTTTTGAAAGAATTTATTTGCAAATTATGGTGGAAAATAAGTATTTGGTCACCTACAAACAAGCAAGATTTCTGGCTCTCACAGACCTGTATCTTCTTCTTTAAGAGGCTCCTCTGTCCTCCACTCATTACCTGTATTAATGGCACCTGTTTGAACTTGTTATCAGTATAAAAGACACCTGTCCACAACCTCAAACAGTCACACTCCAAACTCCACTATGGTGAAGACCAAAGAGCTGTCGAAGGACACCAGAAACAAAATTGTAGACCTGCACCAGGCTGGGAAGACAGAATCTGCAATAGGCAAGCAGCTTGGTGTGAAGAAATCAACTGTGGGAGCAATAATTAGAAAATGGAAGACATGCAAGACCACTGATAATCTCCCTCGATCTGGGGCTCCACGCAAGATATCACCCCATGGGGTCAAAATGATCCGTGGGGTCAAAATGATCACAAGAACGGTGAGCAAAAATCCCTGAACCACACAGGGGGGACCTAGTGAATGACCTGCAGAGAGCTGGGACCAACGTAACAAAGGCTACCATCAGTAACACACTACGCTGCCAGGGACTCAGATCCTGCAGTGCCAGACATGTCCCCCTGCTTAAGCCAGTACATGTCCGGGCCCGTCTGAGGTTTGCTAGAGAACATTTGGATGATCCAGAAGAGGATTGGGAAAATGTCATATGGTCAGATGAAACCAAAGTAGAACTGTTTTGTAGAAACACAACTCGTCGTGTTTGGAGGAGAGAGAATGCTGAGTTACAACCAAAGAACACCATACCTACTGTGAAGCATGAGGGTGGCAACATCATGCTTTGGGGCTGTTTCTCTGCAAAGGAACAGGACGACTGATCCGTGTACATGAAAGAATGAATGGGGCCATGTATCGTGAGATTTTGAGTGCATACCTCTTGAGTGCAAACCCATCAGCAAGGGCATTGAAGATGAAACGTGGCTGGGTCTTTCAGCATGACAATGATCCCAAACACACCGCCCGGGCAACTAAGGAGTTGGTTCGTAAGAAACATTTCAAGGTCCTTGAGTGGCCTAGCCAGTCTCCAGATCTCAACCCCATAGAAAACCTTTGGAGGGAGTTAAAAGTCTGTGTTGCCCAGCGACAGCCCCAAAACATCACTGCTCTAGAGGAGATCTGCATGGAGGAATGGGCCAACATACCAGCAACAGTGTGTGACAACCTTGTGAAGACTTACAGAAAATGTTTGACCTCTGTTATTGCCAACAAAGGATATATAACAAAATATTGAGATAAACTTTTGATATTGACAAAATACTTATTTTCCACCATAATTTGCAAATATATTCTTTCAAAAATCAGACAATGTGATTGACTGGATTTGTTTCCACATTTTGTCTCTCATAGTTGAGGTATACCTATGATGACAATTACAGGCCTCTCATCTTTTTAAGTGGGAGAACTTGCACAATTGGTGGCTAACTAAATACTTTTTTGCCCCACTGTATGCGGGGGTATTTGGCGGGGCGCTTTTAACCCCTGCTAGCAGCCGAAAAAGGGTTAAAACTACCTGCAAAGCGCTGCTGCAGCAGCACTTTGCCGGCGGCATTGAATTTAATGGGCAGGAGCGGTGGAGGAGCTGTATACACACTGCTCCTTCACTGCTCCAAGATGCTGCTAGCAAGACTTTTTTTTACCGTCCTACCAGCGCACCGCTCCAGTGTGAAAGCTCTCAAGGCTTTCACACTGAAGAGACAGGAGCTGCTCTTTCAGGGCGCTTTGCAGGCTCTATTTTTAGCGCTGTAGCGCCTGCAAAGCGCCCCAGTGTGAAAGAACAGGGATTGCATCATATCCTCTCCCCTCTCTTTACATTGTCATTAATCAACATTTCCCATCATGCTTTGCATATTGCACTGAATGTGGGAGGTACACAAGGCCTGTGTACACTCAATGTGAACAAGCCTACTTCAACATAAATCACGCTCCTCATTCTGCAGCCACACTGATATGCACAACACAGACAGTGAGGGGAAATTCTTATAACTGTAAAGCATGCATTCAGAGCAGGAGATAAACATATTTTCCTTACATGCTTTATGCAATCATTACTGAACTGTATACACATCCCATAATTCTATATTATACACACTGTACTCTGCTGTAATTCAGTATTAGAAATATTCCTCCTCCTTCAGCTTTGAGATCTTTCTAATAGTAATCAGTCCTTGATGGTGTATGTGAGCACATCCCTAGCAGCACGGTCCGCACCACAGAAAGAGCCGGGCCATGCTGCTTTACATCAGTGTGTGACACAAATAAATGTCGGCATGAGAAAAAAAACAAAAAAGTGCAGCGCTAACTTATTAATCAATACCACAATAATGGTGGAACCCTCTAATGTATAGAAATCCCAGTAAGCTTCAATATCACCACAATACCAGTCTCTGTGATATGTAACGTCACATATAATACACAACTGAAAATAAGACAAACAGGCAAACTTTGCAGGGATGGTGGAAACCTCTCTTACAGATATTTGGCAGTGGATGGCGTCAGTAAAGCAGTGGATGGTGTTCACTGCTTATCAGTGCAGCCTCATCAGTGCCCATATGTGTAGCCTTATCAGTGCAGCTTTTTAGTGCTCATTAGTGCAGTTTATCAGTGCAGCCTCATCAGTAACGCCTCAGTGCAGCCTCAACAGTGCCCATCAGTGCAGCTTATCAGTGCTCATCAGTGCGGTGTCACCAGTGCAGATTTTCAGTGCCCATCAGTGCAGCTTATCAGTGCCCAACAGTGTGGTCTCACCAGTGCCTATCAGTGCAGCTTATCAGTGCTTCATCAGTACAGCTTATCAGTGCCTATCAGTGCAGCCTTATCAGTGCCGCCTCATCAGTACAGCTTATCAGTGCATATCAGTGCAGCTTACCAGTGCAGCTAATCAGTGCTCATCAGTGCAGCTTATCAGTTACCTATTAGTGCAGCCTTATCAGTGCTCATCAGTGCGGTGTCACCAGTGCAGCTTATCAGTGCTCATCAGTGCGATGTCACCAGTGCAGCTTTTCATTGCCCATCAGTGTGGTGTCACCAGTGCAGCTTAGCAGTGCCCATCTGTGCTGGTGTCACCAGTGCAGCTTAGCAGTGCCCATCAGTGACGGTGTCATCAGTGCCCATCAGTGCCGGTGTCACCAGTGCAGCTTTTCAGTGCCCATCAGTGCAGCTTAGCAGTGCCCACTAGTGCCGGTGTCACCAGTGCAGCTTAGCAGTGCCCATCAGTGCTGATGTCACCGGTGCAACTTAGCAGTGCAGAGCAGGGATAGTTACAGATCCTTCTTATGACAGAGCGGTTCTCAGGCTGACAGGTGTGTATGTGAGAACACCACTGGTGGTAAAGCCCCGCCTCCCTACACCAGATTTGTGATAGACAGCGCAGAGCGCACTGTTCCAATGTGCAGGGAGGCGGGGCTATACGATGAGCGGTGTTCTCACATACATACCTGTCAACCTGAGACCCGCTCTGTCATCCGAAGGATCTGTAACTATCCCCGCTCTGCACTGAGAGAGATGGCGGGCAAGTGGTGGCGGCGAGGGGGGGACGGGGGCGGTGCTGGCAGGGAGGAGGAGGGAGCAGAGGAGGAGAACACCATCTCTATGGGTGGCACAGACTAGGGGCTGTGAGATCCCCTCTGCCCACTAAAGCGAGCCAGGCGGAAGTACAACTCCCTGCTCGCTTTCAGAGGACTCCAAGGGGGCGTGTCAGACCGCTGGCTGAGGTTACTGGAGGAATAGCAGCCAGCGGTCTTACAAACAGGAAATCACCAGGCAATAATGGTTTTTCAGCAAGTTCAGTAGGCTAGAGGAACTTCAGAGCTCAGAAGAACATGGCTGACATATGCCGGTCATACACGGTTCGAATTTCGAAAGAATTTTCTTTCGAAAATTGTGTCTAAGAATTTTCGTACGAATTTCGCACTATTAGTGGGCTGCAGCAACGGCCAATTTTTGTGCGGCAATCAAATTTGAAGAATCAGACATGTTGGAAATTTTTAGAAAAACGAACGATTTTCTAATCCAGGGGTCTTCAAATTATGGCCCTCCAGTTGTTCAGGAACTACAATTCCCATCATGCCTAGTCATGTCTGTGAATGTCAGAGTTTTACAATGCCTCATGGGACGTGTAGTTCTGCAAGTTTGAGGATCCCTGTTCTAATCAATGATGGGAGAATCGTACAAGAAAATTTTACGGAGAGAAAAGAAGATTCCCGGCCACGAAAATTCTTTTCTGTAGCAACATAAGGTGAAATTGAAGGCTTGGACGGCCGAATTTTGAAAATCAATGCTGGCACCATTGGATCACAAAAAAAACAAACTTTCTGCTTTTGAAAAGAAAATTAGTTCGAAATTCGACCGTGTATGTATGGCCTGCTATAGTTGGTGAAGGTAGGAGATCAGCAGCAAGAACATGGAAAAAAGTTTTTGCTCAGAGTTCTGTTTAAGTTCCTCCACACCAAACTCCATAAAACCAGGTCTTTATAGAGCTGTGTGCAGTTATGCTGGGAAAGAAAAGAACCTTCCCAAAAACTGTAGCCACAACATTGGAAGTACACAATTGTCTAAAATATGTTTGTATGTTTTATTATTAACAGTACTCTTCACTGGAAACACCTAAACTCAAAAAATTGGAGTGGAGTCTTCTTCTTTTTGGTCATATAGTAGGTACCATAGTTGGGTAGTCACACAATTTTGGCCATATATTGTACAATGTCTATTCAGTTAAAGGGTTCTTATCATAATCTGAGTTATTGTTGAGTGTGTCACATGACATCCATACAGAATATGAATTCCCATAGCATGCATAACTATAATCCTATCCTTTCTATACCACAAGCAGTGCTAATCAGCCACATTAATTTGCAGGCATGAACTGGTGAGAAAGGATGACACTCTCCTTATACAGGAATACTGCCTTATTAATCAGAAGGAATTCTATTGGCTGTTTTAATCGGGAAGGATGTAAAGTAAAGTGAGAAATTGCTGACTTGGCCGATCACATACAACAGAGAATGCTATATTCTAAAAAACAGCAAAGTAAAAGCCTCAAGCGACAGGAACCTAACAAAAGGCCTTGTATTAAGGGGTCAGAGAGGGATTAACCTTTATTATGGGAACCCCCATAGACTGCGGCACCAGAATTAAGTTGTTACATTCATAATATGTTTATTTACTTCAGCTATCCATTCAAATTGTCCAGTGCATTTGTCACCACTCAGTGCACATGCTACAATGTTTAGTTACATGACTAATGAGAAATAATGTTTGGCAATTACTTCTTTTGTATACTTGCTAATTTTTTTTTTTTTTTTCATGTCTTAAAGAATTTGTAAACCCAATCGCTAAAAACTCATAGAAGCTTTAACATGTTACATAGTTACATAGTAGGTGAGGTTGAAAAAAGACACAAGTCCATCAAGTCCAACCTATGTGTGTGATAATGTGTCAGTATTACATTACATATCCCTGTATATTGCGGTCATTCAGGTGATTATCTAATAGTTTCTTGAAGCTATCAATGCTCCCCGCTGAGACCACCGCCTGTGGAAGGGAATTCCACATCCTTACCGTTCTTACAGTAAAGAACCCTCTACGTAGTTTAAGGTTAAACCTCTTTTCTTCTAATTGTAATGAGTGGCCACGAGTCTTATTAAACTCTCTTCTGCGAAAAAGTTTTATCCCTATTGTGGGGTCACCAGTACAGTATTTGTAAATTGAAATCATATCCCCTCTCAAGCGTCTCTTCTCCAGAGAGAATAAGTTCAGTGCTTGCAACCTTTCCTCATAACTAAGATCCTCCAGACCCTTTATTAGCTTTGTTGCCCTTCTTTGTACTCGCTCCATTTCCAGTACGTCCCTCCTGAGGACTGGTGCCCAGAACTGGACAGCATACTCCAGGTGCGGCCGGACCAGAGTCTTGTAGAGCGGGAGAATTATCGTTTTATCTCTGCAGTTGATCCCCCTTTTAATGCATGCCAATATTCTGTTTGCTTTATTAGCAGCAGCTTGGCATTGCATGCCATTGCTGAGCCTATCATCCACTAGGACCCCCAGGTCCTTTTCCATCCTAGATTCCCCCAGAGGTTCTCCCCCCAGTGTATAGATTGCATTCATATTTTTGCCACCCAAATGCATTATTTTACATTTTTCTACATTGAACCTCATTTGCCATGTAGTCGCCCACCCCATTAATTTGTTCAGGTCTTTTTGCAAGATTTCCACATCCTGCAGAGAAGTTATTGCCCTGCTTAGCTTAGTATCGTCTGCAAATACAGAGATTGAACTCTTTATCCCATCCTCCGGGTCGTTTATGAACAAATTAAATGTTAACGTAGCTTCTAAAATAATTAACATTTTTTAAATCTGCAGTTTTCATGAAGTCCTGCCATGAAGTTCCTTGTTCAGGCATTTCCTGTTATAAAGTGACTATTTTCTACCTCTGTCTCTGGATTGTGCTCCTGCACTGTCACCCTGTCACACAGGATTCAAATTTCTACATGAAGCATCCTCACAGTTGCTAGTATAGGTAAATTTAGTTTGACCCTCCTGTAGGCAGGAAAGCATGAGTTAATTTGTTTAGGGAGGCTGTGCAGTGCTTCAAAGGCTGTGGCTCTGTTACCTCCCCCTGTCTTCTAGAATTCTCTGGATAGTTCTGGAACATAGAGGATGGAGGAACAGAGCCTGAATATTTATGCAGTTTCCACCAATCCCTGGGAGGTAAGGCACAGGAGGTGGGGAAACAACCCATAAATACTCAGGAGCCTTGCAGTCCAGCATCTAGTCATCTGGAGGAGACCCCTGTGCTTGGGGGCAGAAGAAAGACTAATGCCGCGTACACACGGTCGGACTTTTCGTCTACAAAAGTCCGACAGCCTGTCCGACAGACTTTCGACGGACTTTTGTCGGACTTTTGGCGTACTTTTGGCGGACTTGCAGCAGACTTTCTTACGAACGGACTTGCCTACATACGATCACACAAAAGTCCGACGGATTCGTACGTGATGACGTACACCGGACTAAAATAAGGAAGTTGATAGCCAGTAGCCAATAGCTGCCCTAGCGTGGGTTTTTGCCCGTCGGACTAGCACACAGATGAGCGGATTTCTGGGTCCGGCGTATTTACGACGTAAAGATTGGAAGCATGTTTCAAATCTAAAGTCCATCAGATTTGCGGCTGGAAAAGTCCGCTGAAAGTCCGCTGAAAGTCCGGGGAAGCCCACACACGATCGGATTGTCAGCCAGCTTTAGTCCGTCGGCGTCCGTCAGACTTTTGTAGACGAAAAGTCCGAACGTGTGTACGCGGCATAAGAGAGAGAGAGAGAGAAGTGGGAAGCCTCAAGTCTGAAGCCTTCATTAAGTCCAAGTCTCAGCTAGGCTTAGCTGCAGACATCAAGAAAGACCAGAATCAGCCTGTGCCGCAGACAGGCCAGTACAGCAGGTGTCTGTATTCTAGGACCCACTTAAAGGGTCAGTACATTCCTACCAACACAACTCAAAGTTACAGGGAAGATAGTAAGGTGCATTACCTCACATGTCTGGGACCAGGGAACAGCTTCAGTGTCAGGGCAATACCGCGAGGAGGACCCCAATATCTCTTATTTGGACCTAAAAGCAGCCAGGAGCCGTGCAACACAGCCAGGTGCTAGCTTTTCAATATTGATTTGTTTCCTTTTGTCCGTTTGTGAAGTGGCATCATTATTCCCACTGGTGTGCAACACAAGTTAGCTGGAGCTTAGCCCCGGGGCAGGGAGAAACATGTTGGAGTCGTGTCCTGGGTGAATCTAGCTGAGGCTGCTTTTACCTGCTAACCGCTGGGGCTGGGTGAGGTGTGCGGTGGCCAGGCTCTCTCTTCCTATTTCTCAGTATGCTTTCGTTCTGGATGGACCTTTCCTCAACCTTCACCCTCACTAGACAGTGTCATCCAACTCAACAGACCTCGACAGCCTGAGTGGGGACCCTTAAGCATTTATCGTGGGTCACCGCTAAAGTTTAGCAGCCAGAGATTTTAGCAGTTCCTCAGCCATTTGTTTGGAGTTTACCAGATTGTTCAGATCTAGGCATCCTATGTACCCTAAACCCTATCCAAGTTCATCCCTTCAAAATAAACACTAAAAACCAAAACCCCTATTGTTTTCTGAAGCTATTTTGAGTGTGTGGAAAATTCCTGTTGCCTGGCCGTGGGTGCTGTGTGGGGGGAAAATGCCCATATTCTAGCAGCCCTTTCAGGGGTAGCGCTACATGCACATTACACAGGCATTGTCCACTGTTGTCACCATCAGGAAGCCCACCCTGAGAAATGCCTGGCAACCATCACTGGCATGCATCTAGTCAGGAAGTGACTATAAAGAGGCTGCCGGAAATCAGCAGCAATGAGATGCAAAACAGGAGGAATGTGATGTAGCACCCTCCTCTAGTTGTCAGGCTAAATTTAGTTTTGGGCCTCACTGTAGTCAATGGAGCAGTGATCTATTTTTTTCTGTCTGGTCAGGGCTTATTAAGCTGAGTATTTGATTTCTCTTACCTGCTTCTGGGAGAAGCTTCCAGAATATAGGGCAGCAGGAGACAAATATCCAGTTATACATTTTTATCATGTCTCAGCCAATCCTTGGAAGGAGCATCCAGAAGGTATCTGGGGAGGTTATAAATGTTTGGGAGGCCTGGGCAGAGTGTTCCTCTTCTGCTAGGAAGGTTCCAGTTCTCCTGAGGCTGTCGCCCTGGGGAGGCATCTATACTGAGTCAAGAACTGCAGTTTAGACCTCAGCAGGTGCTGAGTTGAGGGCCTAAAGGAGATCACGAATAGCCTTTTGCTGGAGGGCACTGTCTTGAAGTCCTGATCTGGAGAAGGATCTTTTTATCTCCTTCGCTGAGGAAATACCTTGATCACATAGGGAATGTTTGGATACTCATCTTGACTTAGCTCAGGTTCACACTGACAGTGGGAATGAAATTGTGCGAGTTCTTTCATTCCCACGTGTCAGTCCCGACTTCGGGGGTGATTTCAGGGGCATCTGTGCGGTTTTCTGCACAGATGTCTCTTGAAATCGTACCCCGAAGTTGCCAAAAGTTGTACAGAATATACATTTGGGAATCGGCGCTGCGTTGCACCATTTCGGAGGGTGCCATTGCCGGCAATAGCCGCTGATTTACCATGGGATTTGACATGTCAAATAGGGTTGCCACCTCATCCCTTTACACATATTAATTACACCGTTTCTGTGGCTGATTAAGGTACTAAGTAAACTCACTTAGCGCCCTATCTGCATTAAATTAGCCTCAGAACCTGTGTAATTCATATGTGTTCGGGTTTAAAGGAACGAGGTGGCAACCCTAATGTCAAATCGCATGCCAAATCACTGCAATGCAAACCGGGGCTTATAAACACATAATAACATTTCCTCTATGGACTCTTAGGGGTCTATTTATAAAGGTTTTCACACAACTTTTCCCCAAGAATCAACACATTTATCTAATCAGATTAAGTTGGAAAAATGTGTAAATCATTTCTGCATAATTTTTTGTGTATCATTTTTTTTTTTTTTTTTTAGACTCCGTTAGGCCACATGCGGCTGCCGATTACATGTGTACACCGGATTCCTGTGGCCAGAATCAGAGGTTGGAATAACCATGGCATGCGAATAGCAGCAACCGCTCAGCCTATTTAAACTAATGACAGGCTGACAGAGGCCACCACTGTGCGCATGTAGCCACAGTTATGCCCCGTACACACGGTCGGACATTGATCGGACATTCTGACAACAAAATCCTAGGATTTTTTCCGACGGATGTTGGCTCAAACTGACAAGAAGGTCCTATCACACATTTTCCGTCGGAAAATCCGACCGTGTGTACGGGGCAATAGAGTGGTTAGCTGTGGTTATGGATGGATGTCTGAGCCACTGGAATACATATGATGCATGTAACCAGACGTGCAAAAGAGGCCCTAACCACTTAATCCAAAGACCAGAGCACTTTTTGCGATTCGGTACTGCGTTGCTTTAACTGACAACTGCGCGGTCGTGCGACATGGCTCCTAAACAAAATTGACCTCCTTTTTTCCCCACAAATAATGCTTTCTTTTGGTGGTATTTGATCACCTCTGCGGTTTTTATTTTTTGCGCTATAAACAATAAAATAGCGACAATTTTGAAAAAAACGCATTATTTTTAATTTTTTTGCTATAGTAAATATCCCCAAAAAATATATAAAATAATATTTTTTTTCCTCAGTTTAGGCCAATACGTATTCTTCTACATATTTTTGGTAAAAAAATCGCAATAAGCGTTTATTGATTGGTTTGCGCAAAAGTTATAGCGTCTACAAAATAGGGGATAGTTTTATGCCATTTTTATTGATATATTTTTTTTTTACTAGTAATGGCGGCGATCAGCGATTTTTATCGTGACTGCGACATTATGGACACGTCGGACAATTTTGGTGCGATTTTGGGACCATGCACATTTATACAGCGATCAGTGCGATTAAAAATGCATTGATTACTGTGTAAATGTGACTGGCAGCGAAGGGATTAACCACTAGGTGGCGCTGTAGGGGTTAAGTGTGTCCTAGGGAGTGATTCTAACTGTGGGGGGGGAGGGGCTGTGTGTGACACTACACTGATCACCGATCCCGATTACAGGGATCCGTAAAGCCGCGTACACGGGCGGATTTTTCGACCGGACTGGTCCGACGGACTTTCCGACGGACTTTCAATGGACTTTTTAACGAACAGACTTGCCTACACACGATCACACCAAAGTCCGACGGATTTGTATGTGATGACATACACCGGACTATAATAAGGAAGTTGATAGCCAGTAGCCAATAGCTGCCCTAGCGTTGGTTTTTGTCCGTCGGACTAGCATACAGACGAGCGGATTTCTGGGTCCGGCTGAGTTACGACGTAAAGATTTTAAGCATGTTCCAAATCTAAAGTCTGTCAGATTTTCAACTGGAAAAGTCCGCTGAAGGTCTGATGAAGCCCACGCACGATCAGATTGTCCGCCGGACTTGGTCCGTCGGACCAGTCTAGACGAAAAGTCTGACCGTGTGACTGTACGCTGCATGAGAGTGTCATTAGGCAGAACGGGGAAATGCTTGATTACATTAGCATCTCCCCGTTCTTCCTCACCGTGAAACGATCGCGGGTATCCCCGCGGACATCGAGTCCGCGGTCACGGAGCTCTCAGCTCTCTTAAAGGGCAACGTACAGGTACATTAATCTGCCTGTACGTGCCCTTCTGCCGCAGTATATCTGCGTGAGGCGGTCGGGTAGCGGTTAGAGTAACTCCACTTTTGTTGAGAACAAAAACATTGCCCTCTGGGGGATCTGTGTACATTGCAAAGATTTTAACAAATGTTGTTGCAGAGCCCTTTTGTTATTTTGAAGGAATAGCTGTTTGTGTCCAGGTGCAAAATAAATCTGTATGGGATTGGTTTTATAATTATCAGTCAGCTGTTGCACCTGCAGAGCTCTAATGAGGAAATTGGCAAGGTCTTTGAAAGTATCTCACCAAAAATGACTTGTATCTTAGTGCAGACTTCTAGGAATTCAAAGCCAATCACACAAGCAGGAAATAACATTTTCAGGGGGTGTTCTGTACACCATCTGTGTACAGAATGCCTCCAGGTAGCCATATTGCATTATATTTTACATAAAATTACAATGCTGCAGACTTACAACGCTGCAGAGAAAGGGTACTTTTTTAATAACATTCAATTACAATATGGCTTGAGTCACAATTGTATATCTGATATGATTTTTTTGTATTTGCTATTTTTTTGACCCACAAAAGTGGCGTTACCCTTTAACCACTTGAACACCGGGCTTTTTCTGGCACTTTTTGTTTACATGTAACAATCACTTTTTTTTTTTTTTCTGCTAGAAAATTACTTAGAACACCCAAATAATATATACTTCTTTTAAAGCAGAGGCCCTAGAGAGTAAATTGGTGGGTTTTGCAATTTTTTATGTCACGTGGTCATGGCTCTATACATGTATGTAGGAAAGAGGACCTGTCATTGCTCTATACATGTATAGGAGTATAAAGAGGACCTGTCACTGCACTATACATGTACACTACCGTTCAAAAGTTTGGGGTCACCCAAACAATTTTGTGTTTTCCATGAAAAGTCACACTTATTCACCACCATACGTTGTGAAATGAATAGAAAATAGAGTCAAGACATTGACAAGGTTAGAAATAATGATTTGTATTTGAAATAACATTGTTTTTACATCAAACTTTGCTTTCATCAAAGAATCCTCCTTTTGCAGCAATTACAGCATTGCACACCTTTTGCATTCTAGCTGTTAATTTATTGAGGTAAGCTGGAGAAATTGCACCCCACGCTTCTAGAAGCAGCTCCCACATGTTGGATTGGTTGGATGGGCACTTCTGGCGTACCATACGGTCAAGCTGCTCCCACAACAGCTCAATGGGGTTCAGATCTGGTGACTGTGCTGGCCACTCCATTACCGATAGAATACCAGCTGCCTGCTTCTGCTGTAAATAGTTCTTGCACAATTTGGAGGTGCGTTTAGGGTCATTGTCCTGTTGTAGGATGAAATTGGCTCCAATCAAGCGCTGTCCACTGGGTATGGCATGGCGTTGCAAAATGGAGTGATAGCCTTCCTTATTCAGAATCCCTTTTACCCTGTACAAAGCTCCCACCTTACCAGCACCAAAGCAACTCCAGACCATCACATTACCTCCACCATGCTTAACAGATGGCGTCAGGCATTCTTCCAGCATCTTTTCATTTGTTCTGCGTCTCACAAACGTTCTTCTTTGTGATCCAAACACCTCAAACTTGGATTCATCCGTCCACAACACTTTTTTCCAGTCTTCCTCTGTCCAATGTCTGTGTTCTTTTGCCCATCTTAATCTTTTTCTTTTATTGGCCAGTCTCAGATATGGCTTTTTCTTTGCCACTCTGCCCTGAAGCCCAAAATCCCGCAGCCGCCTCTTCACTGTAGATGTTGACACTGGTGTTTTGCGGGTACTGTTTAATGAAGATGCCAGTTGGGGACCTGTGAGGGGTCTGTTTCTCAAACTAGAGACTCTAATGTGCTTATCTTCTTGCTTAGTTGTGCAACGCGGCCTCCCACTTCTTTTTCTACTCTGGTTAGAGCCTGTTTGTGCTGTCCTCTGAAGGGAGTAGTACACACCGTTGTAGGAAATCTTCAATTTCTTTGCAATTTCTCGCATGGAATAGCCTTCATTTCTAAGAACAAGAATAGACTGTCGAGTTTCAGATGAAAGTTCTCTTTTTCTGGCCATTTTGAGCGTTTAATTGACCCCACAAATGTGATGCTCCAGAAACTCAATCTGCTCACAGGAAGGTCAGTTTTGTAGCTTCTGGAAGGAGCTAGACTGTTTTTAGATGTGTGAACATGATTTCACAAGGGTTTGCTAATCATCAATTAGCCTTCTGAGCCAATGAGCAAACACATTGTATCATTAGAACACTGGAGTGATAGTTGCTGGAAATGGGCCTCTATACACCTATGTAGATATTGCACCAAAAACTAGACATTTGCAGTTAGAATAGTCATTTACCACATTAGCAATGTATAGAGTATATTTGTTTAAAGTTAGGACTAGTTTAAAGTTAGCTTCATTTAAAAGTACAGTGCTTTTCCTTCAAAAATAAGGACATTTCAATGTGACCCCAAACTTTTGAACGGTAGTGTATATGGGAGAATAAAAGGACCTGTGCGTGGCCAGCGGCCGCGATGTCAGCCGGCCAACCGTGAGCACTCCACAGAGAGCCAGAACGGAGAAACAGCAGACAAATACCCATTCTGACAGGGGAGGAAAGACAGATCTCTCTCCTCCTCCAGTCAATCCCACCCACGCCCATTTAGAAACACCTCCCAGGGAACACATTTAACCCCTTTCCCTGCCAGTGACATTTACACAATAATCAGTGCATTTTTATAGCTGTAAATCTCTGTATAAATGTCAATGGTCCCAAAAATGTGTCAAAAGTGTCCGATCTGTCCACCGCAATGTCACAGTCCCACTAAAAATCGCAGATTGATGCCATTACTAGTAAAAAAATAAATAAAGGGGCGTGACCGGAAGTTGCCCTGCATGGACGCCTGAACCCTCAGCTCTCCACTAGCCCACAGCACTAAGGCCTAAAAGGGGGACTTATAGCCACATTTTATGGGAGGAAGCAGGAGAACCAGATCCTCCAAGCCCAGGGGATCATCCCAGCCGCCATCCGGTTCCACGGCGACCCTCCACGAATACTTTAAAGCGCCCTCCATGTCCGAGGACGAACGGGACAAGATGGCGCCGCTGGCTCCTACCTTCTCCACGAGGCAGCCACCACAACAGCGCTCGGCTTCGCCTCCACTATCCAACAGAGCAGCGGACCTGGAGCGGGAGACGGAGGGACAATCAGACAGGGGACCAGCAGCGGTGAGTCCACCCCCACTCCTCCCAGCACAGAGGAAGATTCAATGCGTGCCCCAGGACATTTCACTAGGCCTCACTGCAGCCTCTTACATGCAGTGTTCAGAGGCCTTCCCGCAGCTGCTCCGTTCGGTGTCAGATCCTTCCCTATCCCAGGGAGGATCGGCATCCCCCACACCATCACTGCAGCCTAGTGACTTCCCCCCACTACCAGACCCTGTGGGAGCATGGGATCATGGACACATGCCAGAGACACAATATGGTGGACGCATCCCCCAGTCGGTGTCTAGTCCCCCCCTTGAACCCCCTCAACCGCAGAGACAAACACGTCACAGTGTCTCCAGGCCCGCGGAACAGGGGTCAATCCAGCTAAAATCATACGCCCAGGTGGCAACTTCACCGACCCTGACCCCTATGGACATCCTGGAAGGGGGTCACCCCTCTTACTCACAAAGGCCTCCATGGGGAGACATGGAGCCCCCCCAGCTCCAGTTTTGGGACTCCCAGAAACCTGCACCCCCCTCCACTCCCCAAAGGGAACCCCCCCACCGCATAGCCCACAACACCGCATGGGCCAAACCCCGCACTTCCAACAGCCCACCTCATGGCAAGACTGCCTTCAAGCTATCCCCACTAAAGAGGACTTTAAACTTCTCATAGAGGAGGTTAAATCCGCCTGCCGGGCGGAAATCCAAGTGATACATGCCAACCTTAAACATCTATCTGAAAGGATGGAAATAGCGGAGGAGGAAATACAGGAGACCAAGCTGGCGGTACATCGTACACAAGTGCAGGGGGCTGACCATCATATAATGCTCCGGAACATGCAACGCCATATTGAAGACTTGGACAATCGGGGGCGCAGAAACAACATCCGAGTCAGGGGCCTACCCGAGCCTGAAGGTCCCGAAGACCTCCACAAGACCCTCCAACTCTTATTCAATGACCTCCTGGGGGATCCTCCAAACAAACCCATTGATATGGACCGAGCTTACCGCGCCCTGCGTCCCAAAGGGCCCGCCTCCAGACCCCGAGATGTCATATGCAGGGTCCACTCTTTCCCCCTGAAGGAGGACATCATGCGCAAAGCCCGCTCCACAAAGAAAGTGCTCTTCGAAAATACGCAAGTCCAGCTATTTCCAGACCTTTCCTGGATTACTTTGCAGAAACGCAGACTGCTCCAACCCCTGCTCATTTTGCTTCAAGAAAATGACATAACCTACCGATGGGGATTCCCCTTTAGCCTCACTGCTCGTCGGCAAGGAAAATCAGCAGTACTGCGCTTCCCTGAAGACCTGGATAACTTCTGTTACACCTTGGAGATCCCCGTCCCTCGACTGCCTGAATGGGACTTAGTGGACTCGCCAACGCCACCTCCAGTGGTTTGGCAGAAGATCCCACCAACTAAACGCCCCAGGGACCGGGACTCTCCCAGAGGCTCCACCAAGTCTAAACCTAAAAAAGGATGACTGCCTTGCTCCTAACTCCTGCCCCTCTCATTATAGTTACATGTATTCCCCCTTAGGCCCCCCCGCCTATTATTTAGTTACCATTACTGGGCTTTTTTCTTTTTCTCTGGAGACCTGTTAGTGGTGGTTCTTCGGGTCATCAGTCCCCCTAGAGGTTTACCTTACTAAAGTTCCCCACTGTTACCTTGTATTGAGAACTTAAACTCAGTTGATTTTGTTTTAGGTGATTCACTATGCCCCCCCGGGCTGGGCCCTTATCGGAGGCGCTGACCGGGGGGACCTACTGGAACTTTTTGGAATCTGGGTGGTACATACTGCCCGGGACAACAACGAAATGTTTATTTCTAATTGAAATGTTAATAACCAACTTTCTCCTTCTCTTTCTTTTCTCTCTTTCTTCACTCACCCTTGCCTCCCTCCTTCCCACCCTCCTATCCTGCCTGGCTCGCCGCTGGTCTGGGACAGTCACCTGGTCGCGCTTCATGTCCGGAACTACCCAATTCCTGGAGATCGTAGAGGACTCACGGCTGGATAAGCTAAGTAATCAAGTGCACACATACACTAATGACCATGGCTAGGCTTATGTCGTTTAATGTCCATGGTTTGAACTCAAACAAAAAAAGACATCTTGCTTTGAGGGAGCTCAGGCGATCTGGGGCAGATGTAGCTATGCTGCAGGAAACACATTTTAACAGAGGAGATGCCTTCACCTTTGCATCTAAACAGTATCCCCAGGTAAACCAGGACTTTAACTCCCGCAAACGTGCGGGTGTGGCCATCCTATTTAAAAAAGGTTCTCCTTTCAAATGTACTGAGTCCTTCATTCATCCTAAGGGGCACTACATAATTCTAAGGGGACAGTGGCAAACGCAGGCGGTAACTATCTGTAATGTCTACGCTCCCAACACCCATCAGATACACTTTTTATCTAGGGTCTTCGCACGCCTCTTTAAGCTATCCAATGAATATTTGATCATTGGTGGAGACTTTAAGTTAGTTCACTCGGTAGGTCTGGACCGACAAGTGATTAATCCTACAGCCCCTCAGACTCGAGCCGCTCGTGACTCCAAATTATTTCGCCAACTAACCAGACGACACGCCCTATTCGATGCATGGAGGGCCTTACACCCAGGAGACAGACAATACACCTTCTTTTCTGCTCCCCACCGTATGCATTCCCGATTAGACTATTTTTTCGTTAATAATGCCACATTACGCGCTATCAAAACAGCTTAGATTTTACCCATATCCTGGTCCGACCATGCTCCGGTTATTATATCATTAGACATAGGCACCCCTACCCACAAACCCAGTAATTGGCAACTAAACAACTTCCTCCTCCAACATGCCCCATCCAGATTGGAACTAGAGACAACCATGCAAAACTACTTTTTAGAAAACAACACCCCGGAAGTATCCCTCCCCATTCTCTGGGAGGCCCACAAGGCAGTTATTAGGGGACGATGCATCGCGATCTCTTCGGCTATGAAGAAAACTGCGATGGCATCTAAAATTCAAGCCGAAAGAGATCTTAAAAACCTAGAAAATCGTTTGCAGGTTTCACCATCTCTACCTCTCCTTAAAAAAGTGGTATGCCTTAGAAACACTCTCCGAGATTTAGCGCTAGGACAGGTGGAGAAGGCACTGCTTAGGCTAAAACAAACATATTATGATAAAGGCAACAAAGCCCATACCCTTCTGGCACGCAAATTAACCAAGCGCTCCCACATATCCACCCCTCATCAAATTAAAGATAAGAAGGGGGCTCTTCTATCACACCCCCAAGATATAGCTCGGGCCTTTGAAGAATTTTACACAACCCTTTATAATAACCCTGAGATTCCCCAGGACCCACTCCCTCCCGATCTGACGGATCGTATGCGACAATATCTGGAGGATAGTGGACTTCCCAAAATCCAGGGGTCGGACCTAATGTCACTAAATGCCCCAATCACAGAGGAAGAATTAACAGCCACTATTAAAACCCTGCCCTCACATAAATCCCCCGGACCAGATGGTCTTCCTTATGAGTACTATAAGGCTTTTCTCCCGACTCTCCTGCCCCACATGTGTAGGCTGTTTAACGCCTTCTTTCAGAAAACCACTATCCCTGAGGACATGCAGAGGTCATTCCTCACGTTGATTCCCAAGCCTGACAAAGATCCTTCAGTATGTGCCAGTTACAGGCCAATCGCACTTCTAAACTCTGATTTAAAAATCTTTACTAAACTTCTCTCGATACGATTGAACCTGATACTTCCTTCTCTAATACATAAGGACCAGGTGGGCTTTGTCCCCCTGCGTCAGGCTGGGGATAACACGAGACGAATTATCGACCTGATAGATGTGGCGAACAGGAATAAGCTGGAGGCGTTAGTTCTCGGCTTGGATGCAGAAAAAGCTTTCGACCGCCTTGGCTGGTCCTTCCTGTTCGCCACGTTGAACTGCATGGGATTCCGGGGTCCATTTTTGCGAGCCATTAGACATCTGTACACCAATCCCTCATCCCAGGTAAAAACTCCCTTTGCCCTTTCACGGGCTTTCCCGATCACGAATGGAACCCGCCAGGGGTGCCCGCTTTCACCGTTACTATTTGCGTTGTGTGTTGAGCCTCTGGCGGCGTCCATTCGAAAAAACCCGAATATACATGGAATCCCGTTGAGAGATAGGGATTTTAAGCTGGCACTGTTTGCCGATGATATCATACTCACATTGACCCAGCCTAGGATATCACTCCCTAACTTGCATGCTGAGCTAGACCTATATAGATCTCTATCGGATTACAAGATAAATGCAACCAAGTCAGAGGCCCTGCCCATTAATATCCCAATACAGGAGACCCATCACTTGCAACAATGTTTTCCCTATCATTGGAAAACATCATTCCTGAAATATTTGGGAGTCCAGATAACTCCTTCTTATTCCACTTTATACCGAGCTAATTACCCCCCCCTTTTCAAAAACATAAGGGACCTCCTACAAAAATGGTAGGCTCATCATATCTCCCTATTAGGGAGGATAGCCTCTATTAAAATGGCTATTTTACCAAAGCTGCTTTATCTCTTCCAAACACTGCCCATCCCAATACCACAGGCTGAATTGAGGAAGCTTCAGGCAGATCTGATATGCTTTGTTTGGAACTACAAGAGACATAGAATACCAAAATCGGTCCTGATGGCGGCGCGATCGAACGGCGGGCTGTCCTTCCCTGACCTAACTAAATATTATCAAGCCACTCAACTACGAGCCCTAGCCTCCTGGTTCACCCAACGGTCTTATAATAAGTGGACAGAAATTGAAAAATTATGGATGGCACCGGTCCACCCAAACAGCATGCTGTGGAATGCAACGGTGAAGGTAGATCCTACTAAGCTCCTGGGCCCTATGCTCCATCTTAGTTCACTCTGGCGTAAACTATCACGACTTTATAAACTATGCTCAGAAAGCTCACCCCTCACATCATTCCTCTACAACCCCAGATTGCCTGCAGGCCTTACACACCAGATGTCTTCTCCATGGGCGACGAGAGGTCTATTCCATTTTGGTCATCTGGTGCATCCATGCACGCGTAGATTGCTTTCCTTCACAGACCTCCAGAAAAAATGTGACTTACCGCGGCAAGTGTTCTATGGATATTTGCAGATTAGGCACTATGCCCAATCACTTGCCCCAAACCTACAATTCTCGGCCCCAACTCCCTTCGAGGGCCTGATATTGGAAGGTTCGGCCAGACGTGGGCTAATCTCTGATATCTACCGGATACTAAATTTCTACGACATTACTGCCCAGGGTAAACATACATATATGCTCCGCTGGGAGAGGTTTTTGGGTGAGGAAATCTCAGAGTCAACATGGAAGACAGTCTGGTCTCAAGCAGCCAAAAGTTCACTCTGTACACTGTACAAAGAAAACGCATATAAAATTCTTTTTTTATGGTATATGACACCAGATGTCCTCCACACCATCTATCCTTCTAGCTCGGACAAATGTTGGCGGTGCCTAAAAGACAGAGGGACCTTCTATCACATCTATTGGTCATGTCCCAAAATAGTTCCCTTTTGGACGGAAACGCAATTAGTATTGAACCGCCTGTTGGGCGTACAAATACCTAGAACCCCGAAATTATTTCTCCTTGGTGTGTCCGGATTACGTATATCTCGACACTCCAGGAAATTACTTGGCCATGTTCTTACAGCAGCGAGATGTCTGGTAGCCCTCCACTGGAAAAGACAGGCCCCACCTACTCAAGCAGACCTCTATACCAGAATAAAAGACATCGAACTAATGGAGAAAATGACAGCCAGACTACAAAATAGACTGGAGGTTCATGACAAGGTCTGGGAGGACTGGTACAGGCGAGAAGACCCACCCTAGACCAGCGGCTGAACCCGCCCCCCCTTCCCCTTTCCACTTCTTATCCCTCTTTTCCTTTTTCCTCCTTTATCTCCTTTCCTTCCTTACATTGAGAAACTATATTCAGATTGCCAACGATACCTACTGGTTGACAGTCCTAGTGGCTATGGAAAATGTTAACCCATTACTGTATTTGGATGATTATATTTTGAAGACTACTGTTTACTAGGGATGAGCCGAACACCCCCCGGTTCGGTTCGCACCAGAACCTGCGAACGGACCGAAAGTTCGCACGAACGTTAGAACCCCATTGACGTCTATGGGACTCGAACGTTCGAAATCAAAAGTGCTCATTTTAAAGGCTAATTTGCATGGTATTGTCCTAAAAAGGGTTTGGGGACCCGGGTCCTACCCCAGGGGACATGTATCAATGCAAAAAAAACTTTTAAAAACGGCCGTTTTTTCGGGAGCAGTGATTTTAATGATGCTTAAAGTAAAAAAAAAAAAAAGTGAAATATTCCTTTAAATATCGTACCTGGGGGGTGTCTATAGTATGCCTGTAAAGTGGCGCGTGTTTCCCGTGTTTAGAACAGTCCCTGCACCAAATGTCATTTTTAAAGGAAAAAATCTCATTTAAAACTGCTTGCGGGTTTAATGTCATGTCGGGTCATGGCAATATGGATGAAAATCAGTGAGACAAACGGCATGGGTACCCCCCCAGTCCATTACCAGGCCCTTTGGGTCCTGTATGGATATTAAGGGGAACCCCGCACCCAAATTAAAATAAGGAAAGGCCCTATATACTCTGAACAGCAGTATACAGGCGGTGCAAACAAGACAGGGACTGTAGGTTTGTTGTTAAGTAGAATCTCTTTGTAATTTTGAACGGGTACATTTTTAACGTGTTTAGCTCCAGCCAAAAAATCTTTTTTAAGCTTTTTGGAAAACATAGGGAAGGGTTATCACCCCTGTGACATTTGTTTTGCTGTCTTTCCTCCTCTTCAGAAGATTTCACCTCACTTTTTGTCCCAATGAAAAATGTTTTTTGAAAATTTGGGTTTTTTTGTGGAACAAGGATTGGAAAGCATCAGTGGAAAGGAGAAATTGTTTTCCCATATTAACTCTTACAGGAGAGAATTTCCCTTCCTAGGGGTAGATTTCATCTCACTTCCTGTTGTCTCCTTCCGTTTGCAAGTAGGAGTCATTTGTAAGTTAGATGTTTGAAAGTAGGGTCCTGCCCTATATACTCAGCAGAAATTTGGGCCTTAGGTGTTGCTGTGGCCACAACACTGTAACCCCTCACAGGGCCCTGCTGTGAAATATTAGATCAAGAATTGTAATTACATGCCCCTGTTGAACAGGAGCTGAAAAATTAGGCCTTAGGCACTGGTGCTGGTGCCACAACACTGCAACCCCTCACAGACACGCTAGTTGGAACGCAGGAACGAGCCCTGCTGCAAAGTATTGCATCAAAAATTGTAATTACACGCCCCTGTTAGACAGGGGCAGAAAAATTGGGCCTTAGGCACTGGTGCTGGTGCCACAACACTGCAACCCCTCACAGACACTCTAGTTGGAACGCAGGAACGAGCCCTGCTGCAAAGTATTGCATCAAAAATTGTAATTACACGCCCCTGTTAGACAGGGGCAGAAAAATTGGGCCTTAGGCACTGGTGCTGGTGCCACAACACTGCAACCCCTCACAGACACTCTAGTTGGAACGCAGGAACAAGCCCTGCTGCAAAGTATTGCATCAAAAATTGTAATTACACGCCCCTGTTAGACAGGGGCAGAAAAATTGGGCCTTAGGCACTGGTGCTGGTGCCACAACACTGCAACCCCTCACAGACACTCTAGTTGGAATGCAGGAACGAGCCCTGCTGCAAAGTATTACATCAAAAATTGTAATTACACGCCCCTGTTAAACAGGGGCTGAAAAATTGTGCCTTAGGCACTGGTGGTGGCGCCCAGAACCAAAAATGTTCTTACAAGCTATCAGCGTGATGATTGAGGAGGAAGAGGATAATTACTCAGGGATAGTCACTCAGCATCAGCATAGGCAGTCTTTGAAGGGATCTGAGATTTCAAAAAAAATTATTCAGTTACATCAGCATCAGGTGCTTGGTAGCTGGTGGTGATCCAAGACTGATTCATTTTTATGAAGGTCAGCCGATCGACCGAGTCGGTGGACAGACGCACCCTGTGATCGGTTACCACGCCTCCAGCAGCACTGAATGTGCGTTCCGAAAGAACGCTGGATGCAGGACAGGCCAGTAGCTCAATTGCATACTGTGCAAGCTCTGGCCAGTGATCCATCCTCAAGAACCAGTAACCCAGAGGATTTTCGGTGGGAAAGGTGTCCAAGTCTGATCTTGCCCCTAGGTATTCCTGCACCATGTAAAACAGACGCTGGCGATGGTTGCTGGAACCGATCATACCTTGGGGCTGCGGACCAAAAAATTGTCTGAACGCATCGGTCAGACGGCCACCTTCTCCACCGCTCCTTCTTTGACTGACCGAAGCCTCAGCAACACGTTGTCCAGAAACAGGAGTTTGTAACCTCCCAGTCTCTGGGAACGCATTGCACAGACCTTTCTGCAAGGCCTCCCGAAGATGTTTCATCCTCTGCTCCCTCTGCGATGGCAAGATAAGGTCCGCAACCTTACCCTTGTAACGTGGATCAAGGAGGGTTGCCAGCCAGTATTGGTCCTTCTCCTTGATACCACGAATACGAGGATCCTTACGCAGGCTTTGCAGGATCAGGGAGGCCATGCAGCGTAGGTTTGCTGAGGCATTCGGTCCGGAGTCCTCTGGGTCACTAAGGACGACAATGTCCGCAGCCACCTCCTCCCAGCCACGTACAAGTCCATGTGTTTCTTGGGACTGATCCCTTAAAGACTGCTGCTGATGCTGAGTGCCAGGCTCCACCTCCATACTGACACAATCTTCCTCCTCCTCCTCCTCCTCCTCGTCCTCTTCCTGTGTGATCGGGGGGCACGCAGGAACACTGTCTGGATAAAGGGGGCCTTGAGAGCTAAGGAAGTCCTCCTCTTCCTGCCTCTGTTCTGCCTCAAGTGCCCTGTCCATTATTCCACGCAGCGTGTGCTCCAACAGGTGGACAAGGGGGACAGTGTCACTGATGCATGCACTGTCAGTGCTCACCATCCTCGTGGCCTCCTCGAATGGTGACAGGACAGTGCATGCATCCCTGATCATGGCCCACTGGCGTGGGGAAAAAAACCAAGCTCCCCTGACCCTGTCCTGGTGCCATAGTCGCACAGGTACTCATTGATGGCCCTCTGCTGCGTGTGCAGCCGCTGCAGCATGGCCAACGTTGAGTTCCACCTGGTGGGCATGTCACAGATTAGGCGGTTCTTGGGCAGGTTAAACTCCTTTTGGAGGTCCGTCAGCCGAGCACTGGCATTATATGACCGGCGGAAATGCACACAGACTTTCCTGGCCTGCCTCAGGACATCCTGTAAGCCCGGGTACCTGCCCAAGAACCGCTGCACCACCAAGTTAAGGACGTGAGCCAAACAGGGCACATGGGTCATTTGTCCCTGTCGGAGGGCAGAGAGGAGGTTGGTGCCATTGTCGCAAACCACCATTCCTGCCTTAAGTTGGCGTGGCGTCAACCACCTCTGAACCTGCCCCTGCAGAGCTGACAGAACCTCTGCCCCAGTGTGGCTCCTGTCCCCCAAGCACACCAGCTCAAGCACCGCATGGCATCTTTTGGCCTGCGTACTTGCGTAGCCCCTTGAACGACTACGGAGCACCGCTGGTTCCGAGGAAGAGGCCATGGAGGAAGAAGAAGAGGAGGGGGTGGAGGAGAGAGGTGTGTCACAATCAGCATTTTGGAGGCGTGGTGGCGGAACAACCTCCAACACTACTGCACCTTGTCCTGCATCCTTCCCAGCTGCCAGCAGAGTCACCCAATGCGCCGTGAAACTTAGGTAACGTCCCTGTCCATGCCTGCTGGACCATGAGTCAGCAGTAATATGCACCTTACCGCTGACCGCCCTGTCCAGCGAGGCATGGACATTGCCTTCCACATGCCGGTAGAGAGCCGGAATCGCCTTCCGTGAGAAAAAGTGGCGTTTGGGTACCTGCCACTGAGGAACCGCACATTCCACAAACTCACGGAAGGGGGCAGAGTCTACCAACTGAAAAGGCAGCAGTTGAAGTGCTAGCAATTTTGCCAAGCTAGCATTCAACCGCTGGGCATGTGGATGGCTGGGAGCAAACTTCTTTCGGCGGTGCAGCAGCTGGGGCAGGGAAATTTGCCTGGTACAATCTGACGTCGGTGTACCAAAAGCAGATTGCCCACAAGTACTTGGCTGTGACACACCTAATTCTACACCTTCATTCCTCTCACTGCAGGTCTCAGAGAGGACTGGAGGTCTAGTGGGGTTGGAAATCTCAGCTGATGAGGAGCAAGGAGAGATCCTCTTTGTTCTTTGGTGTGGGTCTTTTAGATACGCTTGCCAACGAACTGCATGGCAGGTCAACATATGTCTGGTCAAGCATGTGGTACCCAAGCGGGAGATGTTTTGGCCACGCGAGATACGCTTGAGACATATGTTGCAAATAGCAGCGGTGCGATCTGATGCACTGGTCTCAAAAAAGGCCCACACCAAAGAACTTTTTGAATAACGCGCAGAGACTGCAGCGCCCTGCACATGTGGAGCTTTGGGGTGTGATGCAGTCAATGTGCTGCCCTTAGGCTGGCCCCTGGAGGGCATCCTGCCTCGTTGGTGATGTGCCGCCTCCTCCTCCTCCTCCTCTCTCCTATCAGGCACCCACGTTGAGTCAGTGACCTCATCATCCCCTCCCTCCTCATCACTGGAGCAAACCTGGCAGTATGCTGCAGCAGGGGGAGCATGACTGCCAGATTGCTGTCCTTCTTGGGCACCCCCTCTGTCCGTGCTCATGTTACTGCCTTCATCAAGCTCAGTATCATCATCAGAGCCTTCCAAACGCTGGGCATCCTCCTGGAGCATGTACCCAACACTGTGGTCAAACAGTTCGAGGGAATCCTCAGGAGGACATGGTGGAGCTAGGGAAGGAGTCACTGATGACATTGAGCTGAGGGAAGAGGCCGCTGCTTTGCCAGACAAAGCACCCTGGGTGAGAGAGGATGAGGAGGATGAGGACGGCTTGGTCATCCACTCGACCAAGTCTTCCGCATGTTGCGGCTCAACACGGCCAGCTGCCGAAAAAAAGGCCAAGCGTGTCCCATGGCCACGTGCTGATGAGGATGCACCGTCTCCACGACCAGCACTAGACACAGAGCCTGCTTGCCCTCTCTTATTGGCTTGTGACTGTCTGCCTCTCCTTCTTGGCCTTCCAGACATACTAATTGCCTGTAGCTGCACTAAGCTGGGATAGAACACCAGTAATTTTCTTCAGGTAGCTTTATATACTGTAACCAGACAAGCCTGCCTGTCAGTAGGAAGATAACAGGAACGGATCTAGCTGAACACTGTGAGCAGGACGCACTGTACTAAATGTAAATAGTCTAGCTGCCTGACCGTGGTACTAATAGGATCAAATAGAACACCTGTAATTTTCTTCAGGTAGCTTTATATACTGTAACCAGACAAGCCTGCCTGTCAGTAGGAAGATAACAGGAACGGATCTAGCTGAACACTGTGAGCAGGACGCACTGTACTAAATGTAAATAGTCTAGCTGCCTGACCGTGGTACTAATTAGGATCAAATAGAACACCTGTAATTTTCTTCAGGTAGCTTTATATACTGTAACCAGACAAGCCTGCCTGTCAGTAGGAAGATAACAGGAACGGATCTAGCTGAACACTGTGAGCAGGACGCACTGTACTAAATGTAAATAGTCTAGCTGCCTGACCGTGGTACTAATAGGATCAAATAGAACACCTGTAATTTTCTTCAGGTAGCTTTATATACTGTAACCAGACAAGCCTGCCTGTCAGTAGGAAGATAACAGGAACGGATCCAGCTGAACACTGTGAGCAGGACGCACTGTACTAAATGTAAATAGTCTAGCTGCCTGACCGTGGTACTAATAGGATCAAATAGAACCCTTGTAATTTTCTTCAGGTAGCTTTATATACTGTAACCAGACAAGCCTGCCTGTCAGTAGGAAGATAACAGGAACGGATCTAGCTGAACACTGTGAGCAGGACGCACTGTACTAAATGTAAATAGTCTAGCTGCCTGACCGTGGTACTAATAGGATCAAATAGAACACCTGTAATTTTCTTCAGGTAGCTTTATATACTGTAACCAGACAAGCCTGCCTGTCAGTAGGAAGATAACAGGAACGGATCTAGCTGAACACTGTGAGCAGGACGCACTGCACTAAATGTAAATAGTCTAGAAGATAACAGGAACGGATCTAGCTGAACACTGTGAGCAGGACGCACTGCACTAAATGTAAATAGTCTAGAAGATAACAGGAACGGATCTAGCTGAACACTGTGAGCAGGACGCACTGCACTAAATGTAAATAGTCTAGAAGATAACAGGAACGGATCTAGCTGAACACTGTGAGCAGGACGCACTGCACTAAATGTAAATAGTCTAGAAGATAACAGGAACGGATCTAGCTGAACACTGTGAGCAGGACGCACTGCACTAAATGTAAATAGTCTAGAAGATAACAGGAACGGATCTAGCTAAACTGAATACAGTGTATATATATATATATATATATGCAACACCTGGGATGCATATATATATATACAATACACTGTAAGTGCAGCTAACTGACTGACTGTTCTGCCTAATCTATCTAACTCAAATCAAATGACACTGTCTCTCTCTCTATCTCTCAGCACACCGGAACACACACTACACAGGGCCGCCGTGCAGGCGGCCTTATATAGTGTGGGGCGTGTACTAAATCCCCTGAGCCATAATTGGCCAAAGCCTCCTTGGCTTTGGCCAATTACGGCTCTCTGTTCAGGCGGCGCTGTGATTGATAAAATCATACAATACAGCGCTCGCAAATATATGTAATCAATAATCTCAAAAGAATAATTATAAAAAGAAAGAAAAAACTTTGTTGCAGCTGCAGAGTGAAAGTACTGTACTTTAAAAATATATAACCAGGTGAACTGCGCTGGCAACTAAATGTGGACGAAATATACCAAAACAACAAAACAACACAAATAATAAATATCAGTATATTTGGGAGTGACACTCTTGGGTTGGAGACGTACATCAAGATGTCGTCCGCATAGGCTGCGATCTTATGCTCTTTTCCTCCTACTCTCGCTCCTTCCACCTCTTTGTTATTTCGGAGTGTTGCTAATAGTGGTTCTAAGGCCAGTACGTATAGTAGTGGAGACAATGGGCAGCCTTGCCGTGTTCCGTTCTGCATCTCAATTCTTGGAGAAAGTCTACCATTTACTTTTACGACTGCTGTCGGGCCGTTATACAAGTTTGTTATCCATTTCATCATTTTTGTCCTAATACCCAAGTGCCGTAATGTATCCATCATGAAACCCCAGTCTACCCTGTCAAATGCTTTTTCAGCATCCAATGACAGGAATAGAACTGGGGTCTCCTTCTGCACCTTCTTATGCAACATCAGTATTGATTTTAGGCTGTTGTCCCTCCCTTCTCTCCCCGGGACAAAACCTGTCTGGTCCGGGTTGATCCACTGTGGGATTAATTTTTTCATCCTGGTGGGAAGGATCTTGGAGTACAACTTCGTATCGGCGTTCAGTAGGGCTATTGGCCTGTAGCTTGAGCAGTTTACTTTGTCTTTTCCATCTTTTGGTATTATTGTGATATGTGCTAGTAATGATTCACTTCTTATTTCTTCTTCTTCACCTATGGAATTCAGGTATTCTGCTAATTTTGGTATCAAGTATTCTTCAAATTTTTTATAATATTTGACCGTAAACCCATCTGGTCCTGGACTTTTTCCTACGGGGGTTTCCTTTAATGCCAGTTTTATCTCTTCTTGCGTGATATTTTTTTCCAGTTCTTCCAATTGGTCTATTTTTATTTTTGGTAGGTTTGCTTTTATTAGATATTCTTGTATCTTCTTTGTTCTTGTATTCGCTTCTTTCCAACTTTCCTGTCCTTTTATTGCATATAGAGAACTGAAGTACTTTTGAAATGTTATCGCTATATCCGTAGTTTTATTTACCACTTCTCCCTTTTCGTTTTTAATCTTCTCAATATAATTCAAAGATTTCTTTTTTTTTAACAAATTTGCTAGATATTTTCCTGATTTGTTACCCCGTTTGAATTTTTCTTGTACTACTCTGTTATACTCCTTCCTTTCTTCTTGTTCCATCCAGTCTTTTAATTGCTCTCGCTTTTGTGTTAATAGGCCAAAAATTTTATTATTTATTTGGTTTTTGTGTTTTCGTTCCAATTCATAGATTTCCTTAATCAATTGCTGCATATTTTTTTTCCTTTCTTGTTTTTTTTTTGCCCCTATGGCTATTAATTTGCCCCTAATAACGGATTTGTGCGCCTCCCATATTGTTGCTTTCGGTACCTCTGGTGTGTCGTTTTCCTCGAAGTATCTTTTAATTTCTTCTGTGATACTTTTTTCGGTCTCGGGGTCTTCTAACAGATTTTCATTAATTCTCCATGGCCCCCTTTCGTGTACTTCTCCTTCTATTTTCATTCTCAGCGTTACTGGGCTATGATCTGAAGCAGTTATTATCCCTATTTTTGTTTCTTCTATTTCTTCTAGATTTCTATGTTCGACCATGATATAGTCCAATCTGGAGTAACTTTTGTGTACTGATGAATAGTATGTATAATCCTTTGTACTGGGGTGCTGGATTCTCCACGGGTCTATTAGTTGCTGTTCATATAGTATTCTTCTTAATTTCTTTAGTTGTTTTACTTCTCTGTCCCTTACTATTGAGGTACTGTCCATTTTATTGTCCATGCTGAAGTTGAAGTCTCCAGCTAGTATTAATTTTCCTTGTTTGAAATCCATTAGTATTTTTATTATATCGATCAAGTATTTTTTAGGGTTCTTGTTAGGGCAGTAGACGTTGGCCAATGTATATTTTACTCCCTGTATAGTTCCTGTGATAAAAAGATATCGGCCCTCCGGGTCTGTTTTTCTTTGATCTATTAGAAAACGTACGTTTTTCCCTATACCGATGGCTACTCCTTTAGCCCTTCTTATTGGCGAGTCTCCTTGATACCATGTTGGTATATTTCTTGAATATATTTTGGTATTTGAGTTTTGGGATGTGTGTCTCCTGTAGCAAAATTATTTCTGCATTACTTTTTTCTAGTTCTCGTAAAATGATGTTTCTCTTCCCCGGGGAATTTAGACCTCGGACATTATAGGAAGATATTTTTATACTGTTTACCCTTTCCATTCTTGTTCCTTTTTTTTCCTTTTCCCTTTTTCCTTCCCTTATCTCAGAATAGGTGCGCCTCTGTAACCACTCATATGGATCAGACCTTCCCACCCTCCCTCCCCCCTCCCCTCCCCCCTCCCACCCCCCCCCCTCCCTTTTTTTTGATATGGGTTTTTTACCCCCATATTCTCTAGAGCTGAGAGCGTTTTACTTTGTTTTGTGGGGCACGCTCTGCCCCCTCTGCTCTATTTATTGTGAGGCGGAGCTCTGTAAGACACCCTATTCCCCCCCTGCCTAAGCACTAATAGGGCGACCCCCTGTCCACTCCGTGCGTCCCTGTCTCCCTCTCCCTGCATTTTTGTTGTGTTTTACCAATCCTTTCACTTTCCTTTTTTCCCATCCCGTCAACCCCAGCCCCCCCCCCCCTTTCCACTCTAAGGCCCCTTGCACCGTTGTGTGGTATTTTCTCAGATATTAATTTCCTCGAGAGTCCACATCTTGATGTCTGATCCTTGAATTTACTTGCCACTGTAGGTCATCTCTTGCCATTATTCGCTCCTGACTATTTGCGTATTTTTCCAGTTCTGGGGAGGGGATTTCTAGTTTTTTGCAAAAGTCCGGAATCTCCTCCACATGTCTTAGCCTCGCACTTATTCCGTTTTTCCTTGCTATTAGACATGCTGGAAAACCCCAGTTGTATTGAATTTCTTGCTCCCGGAGGATTTCTAATAATGGCTTTAGTATCCGTCGTCTTTTCAACGTTTCTTGAGATAAGTCTTGAAATATTTGTAATTTACCTCCCGCAAACTCTATTTGTGTTTTCCTCTTTAGGTTTATCCAGATCTGTTTTTTTTCTTCCCATTTTTCGAAGCGTATTATTACATCTCTAGGTGTTTCCCTTGCGAACCTTTGAGGTTTTTTTACTCGAGAGACACTTTCTATTCCTATTGTGTTAGTTGTTTCCTTTCCCAAGATTTGGTTGAAGAGATTGTTCATTTTTTCTATTAGATTTTCTGCTTGTTCTGTTTCCGGTAACCCACGTATTCTCAAGTTTTTCTTTTTATCTCTATTTTCTTGCTCTTCTATTTTATATGATTGTTCCTGTTGTTCCCGTTTTAATTTCTTTATTTCGTCTTCTAGTTCCTTTATGTTTTTTTTATGTAGGTCTACTTTGATCTCTACTTCTTCCACTCTGTTTAACATATATCCCATATCTTTATGGAGTGTTGACATCTCTGCTTTTAGGGAATTCTCTAGTGCCGCGAACATTTTTTCCATATCCTGTTTTGTTGGCAACTGTGGCCCTTGTTGTCCTTCCTCCTTTCCTCTGTCTTCCTCTCCCATTTCTGGCTCCATTCTGGGTTCTGAGAGGTGGCTGGTTTCTGTTTGTACTTTATACTGGCCTTTTTTATCCTTGTTGTCCTTCTCTTTTGTATCTGTTTGTCTGCCCTTTGAACCCACTTGTTTCTCTCCTTCTCCGATTCCTTGCTGTATATACTTGTTCATAGGGCCTGGACTTGGGCCTAGGCTGGTCCTAGGTGATTTCGGTATTGCTCCCGCACTTCTTGTTGTTTTCCCCTTCATGTTTGTTTCTATGGCTGGATTTATAAGATCTTCAAAGCTGCCTTCCAGAATACCCCTTGATTGGGGTCTCTTAATGATGAAAAAATCTCCCAGCCTTTTTAAATTGACTTATTTTTACTAATATTTCTATTATTTCGTTCTCATACCCGGCATCCTCCCCACAATCCAATAATAGAAATAATTAATGAGATATGAGTAGTCCCCGTTTTCCAGAAGTTATGTTACTACCTTAAGTACATTAAGCATTCCTTGTTGCTGTTCAATTGTTTAAGCGTTCTTAAGCTGTAAAAAAAAAAAAAAAAAAAAAAAAAACGCTCAAAAACGCTATTGCAAAAATGCTAAAAAAAGCTGGAAAAAGTTAAAAAAAAAAAAAAAAAAAAAAAGTCACTGCAAAGACACCGGCGTCTTCACAGCGCTTTTCCAGCAGCCCGTGTGCATGGGGGCCCAGATGCTCAGCAAAATAATTCAAATGTTTTAGCGATATAATGCAATCTAATTCAAATATTCAGCAAGATGATTTATATATTCAGCTGTATAGTTCCAGTATAAGCTTATATGTTCCACATTTTTGTTACTGTGAAATTTCTTCTTATTCTATAGTTTGTACTATCAAGCCTATAATTAGTACCATTTGCAAAAAAAAAAAAAAAAATTTCACAAGAAAGGGGGGTACTGCAGCAGCAGCAGCAGCAGGCAGGTGAGGGCTGGGAGACAACTCTTCCGTTGGCTTGTCTTTCTTCTTGTCTTTCTTTCACCTTCTCCTTCTCTTCTCCCCTGTTCCCCCCCCCCCTGTTTTTATTGTTTTTCTTAGCTCACTTGATTCTACTTTTTCAGCTCTTTCGCCTTTTCCCCTGTTTGTTCACTTCAAGACAATTGCAATAGAAAAGAGCCAAAAGAGGAGGAAGAAAAAAAAAACGCTCAAAAACGCCCACAGACGCCATTGCAAAAACGCAGAGAAAAGCCAAAAAAGTTAAAAAAAAAATGTTCTCCCAACAGCCCATGTGCATGAGGGCCCAGGTGCTCATAAAAATAATTCCACTGTTTTAGCGGTATAATGCAATCTAATTCAAGTATTCAGCAAGATGATTTATATATTCAGCAGTATAGTTCCAGTATGAGCTTATATGTTCCACATTTTGTTACTATGAATTTTCTTCTTATTCTATAGTTTATACTATCGAGCCTATAGTTAATATCATTTGCAAAAAACCAAAACAAACAAAGACCAAAAAAAAAAAAAAAAAAATCACAAGAAAGGGAGCTACTGCAGCAGCAGCAGCAGCAAGCAGGTGGGGGCTGGGAGGCAACTCTTCCGTTGGCTTGTCTCTCATTCACCTTCTCCTTCTCCCCTGTTTTTATTGTTTTTCTTAGCTCACTTGATTCTACTTTTTCAGCTCTTTCGCCTTCATTTACTTTCATTTACTTTCGCTTTTTATTCCATTTTATTTCGTTTTATTTCAATATGTTCTTTCCCTTTCCCTTTCTTTTGTTCTATTACTTTTCCTTTGCCTTTTCACTTCAGGACAATTGCAATAGAAAGAAAGCCAAAAAAAAAAAAATAAAAAAAAAATACGGTACTTATCTTTTAGTTGTTGTTGAAGTTGGGAAAAAAAGGGACGCTCACTACAGCTTGTTGCAGTCAGACGCAGGTACAAGCTTCCTCTGGCTTACACCACAAGACATCTCAGTGAGTGATGAGCAGGGGGGGCGGGGAGGGAAGCTACCTACACCTTCTCATCAGGCCGATCATTCCTCTCAGCTGCAGGGAGAGGGTTCCCAGGATCCTCACGCCGTGCACAGAGCCATTACCAGGCTCCTCCCTCCTATGGAGAATTGTCAAACTTTAAAATTAACCCAATAAAAACGGAAATATTAAATATAGGATTAGAGAAAAAGGAAGCCCAGTTTTTACAAAAGGAATTCCCATTTACCTGGGTAAAAGAACTGAACTACCTTGGAATAAAAATAACTTCCAGAGTTGAAAAGATCTACCAGGCAAACTTTATTCCACTGATCAATGAGGTCAAAGAAGAAATGAAAAAGTTAAGAATACAGCCACTTTCATGGATAGGAAGAATAAATATGTTTAAGATGATGATATTACCTAAAATAAATTACAGATTACAGATGCTACCAGTTAAAATCCCCCAGAGCTTTTTTAAAATAATTAAAACAATGTTGATAAAATACATATGGTTTAACAAAAAAACAAGAATTAAATACACGCTGATTACAAGGAAAAGGGAGCATGGAGGCCTGGCCGCTCCAGATATAAGCAGGTACTATAAAGCCATAGTATTAACACGAATGTTAGAGTGGACAAACGAGAAAAGTGAAAAAAAATGGGTTGAAATGGAAAACATAATAAGCGGAGTCACACTGCATAAGATTATTTGGATACCACCGAAATACAGAACACTGGACACAGATACACATGAAATAACAAAAAATGTTTTAAAAATTTGGGACACCACTCACCTAAAGAATGAATGGAAATACAATTCACCACTGTTAGCACTCACAGGATCGAACTTTTTCACCCCCGGGAAGGAAATATTTGGAACTCAAGGTATAGGTAATCCACAATTAAAAGATATCACCAGAAATGGCAAAATAAGAACACGAGCAGACTTAGAGAAAATGAACGGATGGAAGATGAATGAATGGAACTACAATCAATTAAGGCACTTAGTAAGCACAATTCCACACCCACTGAGAGATGTAACGAAACTAACCGCACTGGAAAAGCTATGTAGCAAGGAAATACCATTAAAAAACGGAACATCAAAAATTTACAATATACTGACAGACTTGGAAGCACAAGAAAGACCAGAATATATAAAACAATGGGAAAAAGAGCTGAACTTAAAAATAGATAACCAAAAAGTGGAAAAAATGATTGAAATGGGATATAATAAGGCCTGGGATATGAAGACTATCGAAATGAACTACAAATTAGTATCAAGATGGTATATGACCCCAGTAAGAATACATAAATTTCAACAGGACAAAACACCCTTGTGTTGGAGAAAATGTGGCCAATCAGCAACGATCATACACATATGGTGGGAATGCCCAATAATAACGGAATACTGGAAGGAAGTGTTAAAGATCATAAAGGAAATAACTGGAGAAGAAATAGAACAAAATATCTGGACTTGTCTTTTCCATATACATAACAAACCTAAGAAACAATACATGAAATCAATAGTGCCTAACCTTTTGAATGCGGCCAAGGCATTGATTCCTAAGAATTGGTTAAAATGCGGAAAACCAGAGATAAGAAATTGGCTAGAGGAAATAGAATATTACTATAAAATGGAAGGAGGAAAGAAAAGGGATAATAGTAGATGGGAAAGTTGGAAAAAATACAAAGCCTCAGACATTTATTTAGATAAGATGAAAGAAAGAATAGGTGCAGAGCCTAGTGGATAAATGAATAACATAAAAGAATGGATCAGACACAGGAGGGGTACAGGGGGAAGGGGGAAGGGGGGAGGGGAGGAGGGGGGGGGAAAAAAGGAAATTATATAATAGTGGGCTTACAGATATGGGAGGCGCTTCGTTGTTGGCTTTTAAAAATAATAAATAATACCCTTGAAGGGAATAAATAATAAAGAAGTGACGGAAACAAAAAAAAAAAAAAAACAAATAATAAATATCAGAGTGACACGTTATAATGAATATGGATGTGTCAGAGAACTGGACATGCAGCCCGCGCATCTAAGCCAACACCTAGTGAGAATGCGCTGAACTGCACAACCAGAACTCCAAGACCCTCCACATAAATGTGATAGATCAATTGGTGTGTATAATTACTGCAAAATAGAAGATAAAGCAGCAGGAGCATAGGAAGATGCACTATCCAAATAAAAACCTTCACTACAATATATTGATTTGGACAGATGCATCTATCAAGCATCAGAAATAGCAGTTTGGCATACCACTAATATAAACAAGCATGTAAAAAATAGAATGTAAAATATCAATTGTGCAAAATGAAATGACTATGGAGCGATCCACTCAGAAAATTCCAGATGGCATAAAGAAATCATGAAACGTCAGCAATAATATGTGAGAAAACGTAGCTAGTGGTTAAAACTCCTTCATAGGGCAAACAATGGACAAACTTCCAACTTTTTCATCTTTTCAATCAAACAGGGCCAGTGATGTAGCGATGTAAAAAGTTGCTCGGAAAACCACAGAAGCACACGTTCCACCGAAGGAGAAAAGAGAAGCATATAGCATAAAACCTTAAAATACCAAGGGTCACCTGCGCATAAATGCGCTACTCACGGGACCGGTAAGAAAAGCAGGCATTCAGATATTTGGTCGGTTCGCCGCTCTCCGGCGTGCGTTCCACCGCCAGGAAGTGATGTCACTGGTAACAAATCAGACGGACGTGGACAGGATGTTGCGTCGACGCGTTTCGCCCCTCCCCCAGGGCGTTATCAAAGACTCATAGTGCATGCTTGGCCAATCATCAGCCAGCAATGCACTGTGATGCCGCAGTGAATTATGGGCCGTGACGCGCCACACGAATTTGGCGCGAACGGCCCACATCGTTCGCAATTCGGCGAACGACCGAACAGCCGATGTTCGAGTCGAACATGGGTTCGACTCGAACACGAAGCTCATCCCTACTGTTTACCAGACTGACTGCCCACCAGTTGCACTTAATTGTATGCGACAACACTGTTTAATGTATGTACATATCTTTATGTATAATAAAAAATTGTTATTTGAATAAATAAATAAATAAATAAATAAATAAATAAATAAATAAAAATGCCACAAATCTATCCCCTATTTTGTAGACGCTATAACTTTTCCACAAACTAATCAATATATACTTATTGCGTTTTTTTTTTACCAAACAGATGTAGAAGAATACATATTTGCCTAAACTGATGAAGAATTGTTTTTTTTTTGGATATTTATTATAGCAAAAAGTTAAAAAATATTGTTTTTTTTTTTCAAAATTATGTTTATAGCGCAAAAAATAAAAACCGCAGAAGTGATCAAATACCACCAAAAGAAATCTCTATTTGTGGGAAAAAGTATGTAAATTTTGTTGGGTACAACGTCGCATGACCACGCCATTGTCAGTTAAATCGGCGCAGTGCTATATCGCAAAAAAGAATGATTGAAGTGCATTATTTCTACTATTACATTGTTTTATTAAATAAAATAGTTCAACTCCCCATAATGCAGAATCAGTGGGAGCCCTGAGCGTGTCACTTGCTAACGTCACCTGCCTTCAGATGCGGATTGTCACTTGCCACGTCACCTGCCACACGTTGCGGATTGTCACTTGCCACGTCACCTGCCACATATTGCGGATTGTCAATTGCCACAACATCACCTGCCACACGTTGCAGATTGTCACTTGCCACTTCACCTGCCACACGTAGCGGATTGCCAATTGCTGTGTCCCAGAGTGAAGGCAGGCAGCAGTGAGATGATGTAATCTCTCTGCTGCCCACAACTGCACAGTGAGGGCGGAACTGCAGTGATGCAGGGCGGGCGGTGAGACATGATGTCATCTCTCTGCTCCCCCACCCGGTCAGCAAGCCTGCTCACCTGCCGACTGGCCCGTTCACTCAGCCGCCGACCCACCCACTGACTGTTCCCCTGTTCTGCCCACACGCTCCTGTCACCTCGGCGCCTTGCTCCTCACAGTGGGATAAGCAGCGGGGCGGGCGGAACGGGCTGGCTGGCGGGCGGCAATTTGCCGCCCCCTGAAAGTGATGTTCGGGACCAATGGTACCATCGGGTCCCATGGTAGGGCACGCCCTGTGCGGGACCAATGTACGCGTTTGCCTTTGTGCATTAGCAGGACAGGGGCACTTTAGATTTTTCTTTAATTATTAATTTATTGTATTTTATTTTTGAACTGTTGCTTTACATTTTTTTTTATCACTCTTATTGCTGTATGGGTCTTCGGCCAGCCGGGGAACGTGTCGGCTGGTAGCTTGGGTCTCCCGTTGGGGGGGGGGGGGGGCATAGAGAGCCGCGTGAGGCCTCTCCTCCTGCTGCATGTAATAGGAATCAAGTGGATAGTTACCCACTCCCATGGCTATTACAAGAGAGCTGACCATCGGTTCTAAAAAAATGGCACCAGGGTGAGGCCAGCAGATGCATATCATCCAGGTACAACCACTTAAAGTCAAATGATGTACCAGGTACATGATTTGGCGGCAAGTGGTTAATGTTTGGTAACACTGGTTGGAAATTATAGTTGTGGGTTTTGGTGTTTTTGATTAGATAGTTTATGATAATGCCATACTGATTTTCTTTTATGACATTTTTTTACTAATTGAACAATGCGGTAATGATTTAGAGGTTCAGATTCATTGTATTTTATAGGAGCTTTGTAATATATCGCAGTTTTTGTTATCAGATCATATGTGTTAGCACTGCCTAAAAGTGGTGGCAAAGCAGGGTACATCTGTAATGTACAAACCCTGGACACTAAGCTGATAAAATCGACATCTTTAACAACACCGCTGTGTTGACGTACAAACGTTTTCTGTCAAATGTCTAATCCACGTGAATTATTCAGTAGGGTGCAGGACACACGAGCCCATAAGTAGAACAGCTAAATAGTGCATAATGATCTTGTGGTATTTTATTAATTTTAGTAACCTTTCTATAACATAGGCAAGTACAGCCTGCCACAACACCAAATAACACAAATCAGCTTTCCGCACAGAATTAAACAAGTGTGCCTTTTTAGGCAGTAGATCAATAGCATAACATTTTTGATTCCACGGAGCACTAAAATAATCTTAATTTCAGGTCAGATGTAATCTAATTCATATAGCGTGTGATAAAAGATGATCAAGCTTCACTACCATGGCTAATAAATGAGCATTAAAGACGATTAAATGTTCAGTTTATTTATTTCATTTCAAGTGTATCAAAATAAAGGTGTGCAAAATCTTACGCTTTATATTTCTAAGCAGCCACAGGGTCAATTGAAAACTCTGACCCCTGCCAGCATGCTGTAGAGAAGGACCCTTGCTCTGTGAAAGGAAGCAATGGTTTCTCAGCAGAGGTTTGACAAGAATGCTGCATATACAAACTATTTACAGCTACAGGAATACAATATAAGATACAAATATGCATGTGCATGTACATACTACCTATCCTTTTCTTGCAAATGCACCAGTCTTTACACAAAAGGGACGCTCTAAAAATCACCTAAATTCCATTATGGGCAGCACAGTGGCTAAGTGATTAGCACTTCCACGTAGCTGCAGTTTGAATCCCAATCACGGCACCACCTGCCTGGAGTTTGCTTGTTCTCCCTGTGCGGGTTTCCTCAAACACTCCAAAGACATGCTGGTAGGTTAATTGACTCCTGTCTAAATTGGTCCTAGTATACTGTATTTGCTGTATGTATAAATGTGAGTTAGGGACTTTAGACTGTAAGCTGCTTGAGGGCAGAGACTGATGTGAATGTACTATATATATGTAAAGTGTTTCATAAACTGACGGTGTAAGTACCTGTGAGAAAGAATTTATAACTGGTCCATACTTTACGTAGCAAACAGGACTCCAGGCATTTCAAGTGATTACAGGAAAGGGGATTCTTGGTCTTAGCAGCCTTTCTCTCTCTTGTAGCGTAGCTTCTAGTGCTTGTCTTCAGCTTGTGTTTCTGGCCTTTAATCTTGGAAAGTTTGGTAGCCATTCTCATATGTGCATAGCTCGTTCAAATTGGGTTCCTACATCAGTTTCTATGAGGGACGCATTTCTGTCTACAAACTCAAGATGTCAGAATAGTACCACGAATGCCATCGGTCAAATATGTCAAAAGATCAGGCTTTTGTTGATACAATTAGAATTAAAGTAGTTATGAACTCTAAACGATTTTTTACCTTAGTGGATTCTCTGCAATGAGGTATAAAAAGAAAAAACACCCCACTAACTGTCCTCCCTCCCCCCGCCATTCCCAAACACTTCCCTGGCTCTTCTCATTGTTAATAGTTCCCACTTTGTTGCTGAGGGTTCCCACTTTGTTGATGGGGGTTCCCGCTTGGTTGCTAGGGGTTCCCGCTTGTTTACTAGAGTTCCCACTTGTCCCACCCTTACTCCTGCTTGCTCGTTACTCAATGACCAATCCAAGGTTTTTGTGTTTTTGTATTTTATTTTGGAACTTGGATGGGAGAAGGGATGACTGGGATACTCCAACTGGAACTATTCACAATGGATAAGGACAACTCTCACTTGACCTCACCGGATTACTTGCCGAATCAGTCACACTGCTTTAAAGGGGTTGTAAACCCTCTTTGTTATTTAAGGTAGATCCTCCCCGCATCGAGTTGGAGAAGGCTCTCTTAAGGTGGACACTCGTGCGGGCACTCCTGAGTCCTGCATCTGTGTACACAGAATGCAATAATCGGCCCCGCCCATAGGATGCATTAAGGTGAAAAAACACGAGGGTTAACAACCCCTTTAACCATACAGCCACATATATGGAGGAATTAAGTCTTCTTGCTCTTACTAGCAGCAGACTTAATGCACTACATTATCTTCAGGATACTCTATAGCATCCCCTTTACTGACACCCGTCCGCTGACTCTTCTAGCTGATGGGGGTGGCACATTTGGCACCTTTTAGGGGGAAGGGGGAATGGGTACCTTCCCCACTTCCAGAGACGGCCAATTAGAAAGTGCAGCACGCTTCCGAAAGGCTTCACTGCTGGTTTCCCTTACCAGGAATGGTAACGGCAGCACCCGACAGCCAATCTGAAAATCGGCTGGGGTGCCGACATAATTGGAACCCTGGACAGATTGTTACCTTACCTATCATTCATATGAATTTATTATGACTTATTGTGTGTTCATGACGTATTCACATAGCACAAGGTAGCGCTCTTTTCTTAATCACATATTTAAAGGCACATGCACTTTTGAGAGCACCAACCCCTAACGTTAGTGATCACTCACTTTCATTTGTAGTTATTTGTTTTTAGTGCAGGAATTCACTGTGTTATTCACTTATTTACTTATCATGGTCTTCCACATTGTCTGCAGCCCGACTGCTAAAAATCCATTGCTGGGCTACCCGTACTTGCTCACTAGTGTCCTTCAGACTTGAATTCTCCTATTGCCGGAGCCAGCACTTCCCGAAGATGGTCAGAAGATTGTCAGAAATGTCAGTCTACATGAGAGGTTTCCTCAAAAGTGTTTCTACAGCTGAAACTTTTTTTTTTTAATGTTTGGATAGCGTGAGGAAGAGTTAAAATCCCTGTCTGGCTTTTATTGTTGAAATTCACCCTCACTATTGGTCCTGCTGACAGAAAGAGGTGGGAATATCCAACATTTTTTAGAAGTGTTATGGGAACAAAAGGTAACGTAAAATCTCCTATTGGGGACACCTGCTCCAGAGACAACTAAGGCAGTTTCCCCTCACGCTTTAAAGACGTGCCTTCCTATCTCCTGTTGGGTGTCTCTGATAGGAAATGAAGGAAAATCTCTCATTTAACCATTTCCTTTGCTATCCAAAACGTATACTTACCTGCTCTGTTCCTACCCCCTGCTAAGCGTCCCCATAGCAAACTGCTTGTTCCGGGGGCACTCCTGCGTTCTCATTGCTGAGCCAGGACTATGTGTCCACTGAAACACATAGTGTGGCTCTGCCCTGCCCCCCACTCGCTTTACTGGCTGTGATTGACAGCAGCAGGAGCCAATGGTTCCCTCTGCTGCCTCTCTGTCCAATCAGGAGAGAGAGAGCAGCTGTTTTTGTGCACATCGATGCATCAACATTGGGCTCAGGTAAGTATTTAGAGTGGCTGCATGCAGAAGTTTTTTAACCTTAATGCAAGGAATGCATTAAAGGAGAAGTACAGCTAAAGCTCGCCTAGACCGGCACCCGGCTCAGCCTCTCAGGGCTTGAGCCATCCTCTACTACCCCCTCCACAGCTCAGTGCTCCAGTGAGCGCTGGATGGGCAGAGCAGACAGTCACCAGCTCTCTGCTAAGGGTGCTCTGAGAACCAAGTGATTGGCAGTGTTTGATCACTCAGTTCTCAGCCTTAGAGCCAGCGGGGGACGGATACTGCATCCACCTAGGTAAGTATGATTCTAAAATATAACCAAAAAAAATACCACACTTCTCTTTTAACCACTTTAAGACCAGCGGCCGCAGTTATACTGCGGCAGGTTGGCTCTATTGTGCGAACTGCCATAGCTGTATGTCGTTTCGTGCAATAGATACAGTGGGCGCTGTGCCGGAGCCTAAACGTGTGGCTGGCTGCTGCGATGTCCGCCGACCATCCGCCATCGCTCCACAGAGAGCCAGAACGGTGATCTGTCAATGTAAACAAACTGATCCCCGTTCTGTCAGGGAAGTAGAGAGAGATTGTCTGTTCCTAGTGATCAGGAACAGCGATCTCTCTCCTCCTCCAGTCAGTACACTCCTCCCACAGTTAGAAACACCTCCCAGGGAACACATTTAACCCCTTGATCACCACTAGTGTTAACCCCTTCCCTGCTAGTGTCATTTATACAGTAATCAGTGCATTTTTACAGCACTGATCGCTGCATAAATGTCACTGGTCCCAAAAAAGTGTCAAAAGTGTTCGATCTGTCCTCCGCAATGTCGCAGTCCCGATAAAAATCGCTGATCGCCATCATTACTAGTAAAAAAAAAAAAATGCCATAAATCTATTCCCTATTTTGTAGATGCTATAACTTTTATGCAAACCAATCAATGTACCCTTATTGAGTTTTTTTTTTTACCAAAAATATGTAGAAGAATACATATTGGCCTAAACTGATGAAAAAATTATTTTTTTTTACATTTTTTTTTTTGGGGGGGGGGGGGGGGGGGGGATATTTATTTAGCAAAATGTACAAAATATTGTTTTGTTTTTTTTTTCAAAATTGTCGCTATTTTTTTGTTTAAAGCGCAAAAAATAAAAAACGCAGAGGTGATCGAATACCACCAAAAGAAAACTCTATTTGTGGGAATAAAAGGAGATAGATTTTGTTTGGGTACAAAGTCGCACGGCTGTGCAATTGTCAGTTAAAGCGACGCAGTGCCGTATCACAAAAAATGGCCTGGTCATTAAGGGGGTAAATCATTCCGGTCCTTAAGTGGTTAGGGTAAAAAAAAAAAAAAAAAACTTCTACCTTTAGAGCCACTTTAAATTAGTTGCGCTCCTTTTCATTTATTACATTTTACCGCCACCTTGTGGACAAAACGCACATGCACAAGTTCTTTCTTGTTCAGTGGAACTATTACAGGATCGATTACCTAAATTATTAAAATGTCAGTCCTCTCAAAAGTAATATTTTATTTATAGGGGGTAGTCAACTGCTGACTTCTTTTATGTTTTGGATACTTCAACAGTATAAAAAATCCAACAGGGAGAGTGGGAGCCCACCATGATGGCCATAGTGGGTGTGCAAACCCAGGAATTCAAACAGATTTCTCACCAATGGAGTCCCTGAGTGGTAGAAGGGGCTCAGTTCATACAGCTTTGGTGCATGGATAGGGACCTTCATGTGAGCTATGTTTCTAGTGTATTAGCTTTGTAAATTCAGTGCCAGGTCATTTAACTGTCTAGCATCTCACAACATTTGAAACATTTATTTTAGGAGTGCTGGTCCATACTTGTGAATACCTACACAGGTGTACTTACATCTAATGTAGTGTATTCCTATGGCTAGACGGTGCATTGTCTCAGGAAGGGGTGTCACTGCTTTGATTCATGCAAATGCATTGCATTAGCTCACATTGTCATGTGTATGAGGCACATCATAATACATATGTGAAAATGTAGATCAGAACTTTAAAGTCCAACTCCAGGCTAGTTTTTAACCTCAGCTCCGAAAGATTTACCCCCTTCATGATCAGGCCATTTTTTGCGATACGGCACTGCGTTACTTTAACTGACAAATGGGCGGCTGTGCAACGCTGTACCCCAAAAAAATTGTTGTCCTTTATTCCCACAAATAGAGCTTTTTCTTTTGGTGGTATTTGATCACCACTGCATTTTTTATTTTTTGCGCTATAAACAAAACAAAGAAACGACAATTTTGAAAAAAAATATATACATATATATATATTTTTTACTTTTTGCTATAAAACACAAAAAAAAATGTAAAAAATCAAATTTCTTCATCAATTTAGGCAAATATGTATTCTGCTACATATTTTTGGTAAAAAAAATCCCAAAGAAGTGTATATTGATTGTTTTGCGCAAACGCTATAACATGTACAAACGTCTACAAAATGTATATCGGGACCGCGATATTGCAGGGGACAAATCAGACTGTCTAACTGCCACTTTTGGGGGGCCAGCAACACTAATAAAGTGATCGGTGCTAAAAAAATATAACTGTCACTGTATTAATGACATTCTATGGGAAGAAGTTAACATCGGGGGGCGATCAAAGGGTTAAATGTGTGCCTAAGATGTGCTTACTCACTGTGGGGGAGGTGCTTTGACTAGGGGAAGCAGGGAAGCTTAGCAGAAACACAAGATCAGTGCCTTTCCTTCTGACAGAACGTAAATCTGCCTTGTTGACATAGGCAGACTTTTGTTCTGCCTCTGTGCTGTGTAATCGGCGGGCGCCGGTGGACATCGAGTCCGCGGTACCCGCTGATTGGCTCTCAATGTGTAGAATCAAAGCAGGAGCGGGTCACCGGTGGTGCGAGCGCCCCCCAGACCCGGAAGTGTCAGATTACGTACTAGGTACATGATCTGGCCCAGAACGGCCGCTCTGCCGCAGAATATGTATGGTGGGCAGTCTGCAAGTGATTAAAGGTCCACCCGGAGGTTAAAAATATCTCAGTTTTGTCCCTTGCAGTAATTATTATTATTATTATTATTATAATACAGGTTTTTTATAGCACCAACAGTTTGCACAGCACTTTACAACATGAGGGCAGACATTACAGTTATATTACAATTTGGTACAAAAGGAATCAGAGGGCCCTGCTCATTAGAGCTTACAATCTAAAAAGGAAGGGTCAATTGATACAAAAGGTAATAGCTGTGGGGGATGAGCTGATGGAGGAAGTAAAACAGTGTTAGTTAGAAGCAGGATAGGCTTCTTTAAAGAGAAGGGTTTTCAGGGATCGTCTAAAGATGGATAGATTAGGGGACAGTCGGACAGATTGGGGTTGGGAGTTCCAAAGGACAGTTTAGAGTCTAAGGTTACCCCTAGCACCCTGGCATGTGGGGACGGACTGATAGATGTGCCATTGATCTTCATAGAGAAGCCAGAAGAAGGGGCACGTGGGGGAGGAAATATTAAGAGCTCCGTTTTAGATTCAGTTTAAGGAAGTGGTTTGACATCCAGGCTGCTATGTCTGTTAGTAAATCAGTGATCTGTGAGGAGATTGATGGGGTGAGCTGAGGGGCAGAGAGATAGATTTGGGTTTCATCAGCATATAAATGGTAGTGGAAGCCATTGGAGGCTATCAGCTGACCCAGGGAGGACATGTAGATCGAGAATAGTAGGGGTCCAAGGACAGAACCTTGGGGGACACCAACGGTAAGAGGAGTTGGAGAGGAGGAAGTGGAGTTGTAAGTGACACTGAAGGTACGATGAGATAGGTAAGATTCGAACCAGCGGAGAGAGTGCAGCCATGGAGACCAAGCAAATTGAGTTTTTTGAGGAGGAGGGGGTGGTCAACTGTATCAAAGGCAGTAATGCCTTTCTGCCACTAGATGACCCCAGTCTCAGTCTTCCAGAAGACTTACTGTGAGGGCATACTATGAGTGAAAAGTGCCGCTGACCTGTCCCCTAAGGGGGGTCACCAGTAATGCTCACTTCATGATCATTAAGAACTGTCCAACACCAGCAGAAAAACAGGACTCCGCGTGTCATGTGATTGGCTTAAAGGCTTACAAAAATTTTACAAAATGTTTTATATCCTCATAGGGAGAGGACCGGCAATTACGTGGATTGTGGGCCTAAGCAGAGCCCAGATTTGGGATTTAAGAATGCAGCAGAACATTGATGTGAACAGTTTCTGGGAGGCTTTTCTCATGTACACATATTTACAAGAAAAAAAAAAGAGAGGGCGCACCCATAGCTCCCAACTGTCCCTGATTTGGAGGGACTGTCCCTGATTTGGAGCAATGTCCCTCTGTCCCTCATTCCTCCTCATTTGTCCCTCATTTTGGTTTGATCCATATAGATGTTTTTAAAATGCACTTTTTATCTATCAAAAAGTGTTTTCCAGCACTAAACCTTTCATTTGATTTCTAAATTGTTGCATTTGTAAATTCCAAAAGCCAATATAAAGGAATAGTAGTGGTAAAAAAGCACTTGTGGGTTTAACCAATCTTGTTTTTTTTTGTACAATTCTCCTTTAAGGGGGTGTGGCAGGGGGTGTGTCCTATGCCTGCATGCTTTTGCCGATAGGTGTCCCTCATTCCCATCTCAAAAAGTTGGGAGGTATGCGCACCAGCCTTGCGCATTATTCCAAGTATATTTATTTATTAATTATGATGACAATTAAAAAAACTACTCACAAACATGTGAAGCTTTGTAAAAAGCCACCTTGTCTTGGCAATCAATCCTGAAACCGACAGAAAATGCTCTGAAATACAGAAAACCACAAATTACGAAGCCCACATTTACGAGATTCCACTTGACATCAGAACATGAAAAATCGCCAGCAATCTTTCAATAATGTAAAGGGAATTTATTAAAGAACCACAAGATTACAATGTTTTGGAACCAGACAGGATGCCTCTATTGTTATAAATTTAATACATGTATAGATGTACAGTATGGAATCACAATGGTATGAACAACATTCGTATATGCACAATATACTTTTTTACTAGAAATCACTTATATTGTCTATTGGGTGACACCTAGTGGGGAAATTAAAGATTGCAGTTAATATAGTAAATTCAAGATATTGGGGTTTATTTACTAAAACTGGAGAGTGCAAAATCTGGTGCAGCTCTGCATAGAAACCAATCCGCTTCCAGTTTTTTTTTTGTCAAAGCTTAATTGAACAAGCTGATTGGCTACCATGCACAGCTGCACCAGATTTTGCACTTTCCAGTTTTAGTAAGTCAACTCCAGTGTGCCAGCTCGGCACAATTGCTGTTCACGTATCATCTCTGTTTTATGACAGAATTGTCAGTACTACAAAGGAATAAAGACATGAGGCTACAAAACATACAATGGGTTATAGAATAAAATGTTGACTGAAACAAATATTAGTTATCAAACAGGTACAAAAGTTCTGGTACAGTTCAAAACACAGTTACTGTTTAAAAAAAAAAGGTAGTCGAGAAAGGTAAATAAAATGTAATAACTTGAATTGTTCCACCTTCATCACACAGAGTGGCAGCTAAGACTTGGCCACATGGTATTGCTGTGTCCCAATGCTCCTTCTCTTATTATTGCCAACCATCTCTCCTTATATTATTAATGCTATTTATTTTCAGAATCTCAGTTAAATAAAATAATTTAAAGTGGAGCTTCACCCAAAAGGGAACGTTCTGCTTTAGGCCTCCTCCCCGGCTCCTCTTTCAGAAATGGCACTTTTTTATGGGGGGGGGGGGTGCAGGTACCTGGTTTTGACAGGCTCCCCGCTCCCAATTCCACTCGGATTGCCTAGGAGATACGAGCAGAAGTTCTCCTCTCCGCCTCCCTCCCCGCAGTCTTTTTGGACTTGTTACGGGACCCAGAAGACTGCGGGACCATTCAATGTGCTGTGCGGATCACGCAGTGGGCACCCAGCAAGATGTCGGCACCAAAGACGGGTGGAGAAAAGGTCTTGAGTGAGCACAGCGCTGGATCCTGGGGCAGATGAGTGTCTGTTTATTAAAAGTCAGCAGCTACAGTTTTTGTAGATGCTGACTTTTAATTTTTACAGAAATGACTGGAGCTCCGCTTTAATATATCACACATCAAACTTAGGGGTTTAGAGCCACGGTCTCCAAACTGCAGCCACTGCTGTCATAAATCAGTACCTGTAATGAGAAGGTGCTGTATGCAGGACATTCTCATTGCATGCCTGGTGAGCCGCTGAGCTGTGTGGCAATAGGTGCTGAAACATGGGTGTGGGGGGGGGGGGGGTGGTTTAAGGGGAGATGTAGTTTATTATTCCCACTGACAACTGTCATGGAGGCATTTATTGCTTTCATGGCCCTCAATATAGGGACATTTTCTTTACTTCCATTGGTCTCTAATGCCAGGGCATGTTTTTCCTCCTAATGACCACAGTCAATAGTCACAGGCCACCAAACAGTTCGATGGATGGTAAATTGGCCCTTTGCTTAACCCCTTCATGCCGACCTTACGCAAATATGTGTCCCCATTGGACTGCATTTTTTTAAATTAGTATCAGGGTCAGTTTGTTTTAGGTAGGATTTAGAAAAGCAAAATGCACACTATTGATTGCATTTTGGGTTGTTCTTTGGTGGTAGGTTATAGTAGTAGTAAGAAATATACAGGTAAATTTAAAAAAAATTATTTTTTTTTTACTATTTTGGGCCAGGGTTTCTTTGACATAAAAAAAATAAAAATAAAAAAAATAAGGAGATATCCAATACTATTTACCACCAAAAGAAAGCCCAATTTGTCCTGAAAAAAACAAGGTATAATCCACCTTAATGCACAAAGTAGTTGTGATGGTATGTACGGTTTTACTAACACATGTCAAAATTGGGCTTAGGCATTTAGATATGTTTTACCCTTAGGAGGAGTTTGGGGACCCTGCTTTACATGTAGTAAAGGGTGTTTGAGGGAGATGGTTGAACTGTTCTGATTGCTGTTGCTGCCTCTCCTTTAGCCCCGGTTCACACAGGGGTGGCACGACTTGCAGGTCACCTCAGGGAGGCGACCTGCAAACGACTTCCGCGGCGACTTGCAAAACAACTTCTGTATAGAAGTCTATGCAAGTCGCCCCAAGTCGCCCCCAAAGTAGTACAGGAACCTTTTTCTAAGTCGGAGCTCCTATTAGAACGGTTCCATTGTACAGAACGGGAGGCGACTTGTCAGGCGGCTAGGTCGCCTGACAAGTCGCCCCTGTGTGAACCGGCTCTGGTTCAGGTACTCGTTGGCCGACTCCTTGTTGCCGGACAGAAGGAGGTGTCTGCAGTTGCTGTGGAATAAGTGTATTTAGTTACATTAGTGTTCGTCATTTCAGTGGGAAATCCTTAACCTCCCTGGTATGATTATTTCGGATTTTAGGTGCTCAAAGCAGTACAATTATTTTGCATGGAAATTTGGCGTTTTATATTGTAGGTCTGTAATTCTTAACAATAACACACTTAAATCTGTCCAGACAAGAGTCTAGTAGATATCCCGGGTATGATGAAGTTTGAAACACAAAAACATAAATTATAATATAATAAATAAATATAAATAATTAAAAAAAATAATAATAATATAATAATAATAAAATAAATTTCCCCACGATTCACTATCGCTCAGTTCTGCAAGTGTTCCAATTTACTATCGCTGTTTTCTAGCTGGTCTAAAGCCACTTTTGACATAAAGGGACACTTTTTGGTTGCTATGGACAATCTCCAGTTTCCAGGCAGAAAGAACAGTATATATAACATAAAACTGCATGCAGGGCATAGGACAAAGCATTGGGGACAAAAGGGATGTGAAATAATTTCATACAGTACTGTAATCTGCAAGATTACAGTACTGTTTGTGTTATGATTTGTAAATTTTTTTGAATTTGCCGCCAGGCTCCGCCCCCGTGCGTCGAGACGCTCGCAGGGAACGGAGCCTGGCATGGAGAGGCTTCGGAGGAGACAGAGCCCGCAGACACAGCGGGGGACATCGCAGGATCCCGGGGACAAGGTAAGTAACGCCACACCAGGATTCTGCAATGTAATTCCGAGTGTGGCTCGGGGTTACCGCTAATGGGACTGAAATTTAACCCCGAGCCACACTCAGGAATACCGTCAGGGAGGCTACGTCAAACATCCAAATTCAGACAATTTATCTTCTTAGGTTGTATCCAAGGTATTCTGCCTTTCATCAAGGCTGGTAAATGGCAAGCGTTTGTGGGGGTTATGTCTTATGTGGACAGGCAGGTTTAACAAAGTATGAAAAAAAAATCAATAAAATAAAAAACTGAATGACCAAGGCACACCAGAGTAAACTACTAAAAAGATTTATTACCTATACAAAGCTGAATGCAGAAAAATGTGTACACAACCACCCTTTAAAAGACAAATATGGTGGGAGTACCAATGAAGGGAATCCCACCAATTAATCTATACCCTCCCTGTAAACAGTATATGATCCCCCCGCAGTCTACACTGATATATGGAATCGGGGTACTGAACCGCTACCTGACTTATTTATTTGGACACGAATCTACACTACCGTTCAAAAGTTTGGGGTCACCCAAACAATTTTGTGTTTTCCATGAAAAGTCACACTTATTCACCACCATACGTTGTGAAATGAATAGAAAATAGAGTCAAGACATTGACAAGGTTAGAAATAATGATTTGTATTTGAAATAACATTGTTTTTACATCAAACTTTGCTTTCATCAAAGAATCCTCCTTTTGCAGCAATTACAGCATTGCACACCTTTGGCATTCTAGCTGTTAATTTATTGAGGTAAGCTGGAGAAATTGCACCCCACGCTTCTAGAAGCAGCTCCCACAAGTTGGATTGGTTGGATGGGCACTTCTGGCGTACCATACGGTCAAGCTGCTCCCACAACAGCTCAATGGGGTTCAGATCTGGTGACTGTGCTGGCCACTCCATTACCGATAGAATACCAGCTGCCTGCTTCTGCTGTAAATAGTTCTTGCACAATTTGGAGGTGTGTTTAGGGTCATTGTCCTGTTGTAGGATGAAATTGGCTCCAATCAAGCGCTGTCCACTGGGTATGGCATGGCGTTGCAAAATGGAGTGATAGCCTTCCTTATTCAGAATCCCTTTTACCCTGTACAAAGCTCCCACCTTACCAGCACCAAAGCAACCCCAGACCATCACATTACCTCCACCATGCTTAACAGATGGCGTCAGGCATTCTTCCAGCATCTTTTCATTTTTTCTGCGTCTCACAAACGTTCTTCTTTGTGATCCAAACACCTAAAACTTGGATTCATCCGTCCACAACACTTTTTTCCAGTCTTCCTCTGTCCAATGTCTGTGTTCTTTTGCCCATCTTAATCTTTTTCTTTTATTGGCCAGTCTCAGATATGGCTTTTCCTTTGCCACTCTGCCCTGAAGCCCAAAATCCTGCAGCCGCCTCTTCACTGTAGATGTTGACACTGGTGTTTTGCGGGTACTATTTAATGAAGATGCCAGTTGGGGACCTGTGAGGCGTCTGTTTCTCAAACTAGAGACTCTAATGTGCTTATCTTCTTGCTTAGTTGTGCAACGCGGCCTCCCACTTCTTTTTCTACTCTGGTTAGAGCCTGTTTGTGCTGTCCTCTGAAGGGAGTAGTACACACCGTTGTAGGAAATCTTCAATTTCTTTGCAATTTCTCGCATGGAATAGCCTTCATTTCTAAGAACAAGAATAGACTGTCGAGTTTCAGATGAAAGTTCTCTTTTTCTGGCCATTTTGAGCGTTTAATTGACCCCACAAATGTGATGCTCCAGAAACTCAATCTGCTCACAGGAAGGTCAGTTTTGTAGCTTCTGGAAGGAGCTAGACTGTTTTTAGATGTGTGAACATGATTGCACAAGGGTTTGCTAATCATCAATTAGCCTTCTGAGCCAATGAGCAAACACATTGTACCATTAGAACACTGGAGTGATAGTTGCTGGAAATGGGCCTCTATACACCTATGTAGATATTGCACCAAAAACTAGACATTTGCAGTTAGAATAGTCATTTACCACATTAGCAATGTATAGAGTATATTTGTTTAAAGTTAGGACTAGTTTAAAGTTAGCTTCACTTAAAAGTACAGTGCTTTTCCTTCAAAAATAAGGACATTTCAATGTGACCCCAAACTTTTGAACGGTAGTGTATCTTTTCTCAAAACTATTGCCATGGTTTAGACCAGCAGCAGGTGTCACGGAATGGAACATAGCCCTGCTGATCAGCTAAGCAGTTCAGGTGAAGAGGCACCTATGCTTTGCGTATAAATATGGACATATTGGAACATCGCCTGGATATACATACCACACAGATCTGCACTAAGGTTGTTTATCTCGGATGGACATTTACACTAATCCACCATCAGTGAGTAACCCTGGCTTCTTTGCATATACCCTTTTCTGCATTTATGCTTGCTACAATATAAGGAGGGCATACAGCTACCAGTTGTTTATTGAATTTGTGTCCTCATTCAGCATCCATTCAGCCGTGAGAACATACTATCTTATTATAGACTCCTTGGCATATGGGTATAATGCATATCTATTTACTCACATGTCCCAATTTATGTGGTTACACATCGTTTTCACATCTAGTGGCTAACACTATGCTGGACATTTGTTATATTCTTGTTTAAAATAACACAGAAAGAGAACTTTGGATTGATCTACATCCCAGGATACCAATTCCTACCAGGCGGAACCAGACCCCCCCTGTTGTCTCCTATATTACAGCATTTGACCATATATAATGTTTGTCTTCCATTGTGATTTTTTTCTGTCCAATTTGTCCCTATTTTTTACCACCCATTTTTTCTTTTGACTGACTGGCGGACTGCAGGTACCATGGCTGGCCATTGAGCTGTTCGTGTTTGGGAACAGAGTGAACATTTAGTGCATTTGCATTATCACGCTGTCCCCTCAGGAATTGTATGGTTCAGCCTGTAATCTCAGGTAGTAGGGGGTTTTCATAGGTGCTATAGGGGTGTGCTATTTATTGGAGTAGGGAGGAACCTCCCCAGTTGCGGGCTTCCTCGTTTTTTTATGAGGGATCATATACTGTTTTAATTGGTGGGATTCCCTTCATCGATACTCCCACCATATTTGTCTTTTAAGGGGTGGTTGTGTACACATTTTTCTGTGTTCAGCTTTGTATAGGTAATAAATCTTTTTTTTGTAGTTTACTCTGTTTGGTGTGCCTTGGTCATTCAGTTTTTTATTTTATTTTTTCATATATAGTTTTTTTTAACACACCCCCTTTAAAAATTTGTGGTGAGTACTACTAAATTTCTATCCCGACGGGATTCCCATTTTTTATATCTTTAGGTTTAACAAAGTATTTGCTTGTTATGGAGCAGAACTTGTGGCCCAAATCTCAAAGACTGGTCAAGTTGTGTATCTGAAGTCCAAACATTTCTTTTTAGTTAAGGATAGTGTGTGGAAGGATTAGATCTCCTGCCTAGTTTTTATTGTTGTCCATGTCCCCAATTCACCCTCCCCATTTGTCCTGGCTGAGACAGAAAGTGAGGGGGAATCCAAAACTTTACAGTTGTCACCAGAACAAGAAGAAAGAGTAATACCCTGTAAGACAGTCTCAGCATACCGACAGAATCCATCTGGTGCCGAAACCCGGGACCTCGGGCTACAGTCGAAGCCATACCGCGATAAGCATTCGAGCGTTAATTGATTGATAAGAGTGGGGTTTGCGCAGCCCTAACAGTACCGGTGAGTTGATTTATATTCTTACCACTGTACGACTTTCTTATCTTTCGCTTGACCGCTGGATTCTGTCGGTATGCTGAGACTGTCTTAGAGGCAGGTATCTCCTCGCCTGAGGTTGTTTTAACGAACCTGCCAATGGGTTTCTGCTGTCTGTATTTGTTCACTGTCTGCCATTCTTTGGGCTACGAAACTCAGCAGTCTAAAAGTGCTACATGTGTGTTCTCATCTCCAGAAGAGCTGTCGGCCTCTGGAGTGAGATGGGTTATTGTGGCAGTCGGTTATGGGACGGGTTACTCATTGGTTTGTCGGACCTTTGAGGGAAATCTCAGCTGCTGGAGCCCCCCGCAGTCTGAAAGCATTACAGATGTCTCACCCCCAGATGAGCTGTCGGCCTCTGGGAGTAACTGTAATGATGGCCTTTAACTGGGTTTAAGGGGAGTTGTCTGCCCCTGAGGTTATCTTAGCCTGCTGAAATTTTGCAGTTCGAAGAGTGGCAGGTGTAATGTCCTGTCGTGAGTGTATTTGTGGTTTACTGTTTGCTATACACGAGAGGGGTTGGGGACTGGTTAAGGTCGGAGGGGGGGCTGCCCGGGGGATCTGTTGGGTCACGGGCCGTTGCTCCTCACTACCCCTGATGTGTTTGTTCTTGTTCTGAGATTAACCGTACATTACAGGAGCGCAGTCTTATATGCCCCCACCGAAGGAATTTGTTGATAAGAACGCTGAGAAAGAATATTAACCCCTTGGTTGTACGTATTCTCCTCCCAAGCCGTTAGCCAAGAAACAGAGAGAGAAAAGAAAGTGATATTGTAAAGAAAGTGATATTGCAAAGAAGGAGAGAAGAAGATGTTGAAATAGTTGAACGAAGTGGCGAAAGTTGTTGCTAAAGAAACAGGGAGAAAAATCCTGTGTGATAAAGAAAATTGGATAAAGGAAGTTAAGAAAGATGGCGATTGTATTATGTATGTGTATCACAGAGTTGATGATACAGTATGTGAAATTACCACGCTATGTTGGAATTTGAAACAAAAGGAGGGGAGGGACGGCACTGCCCTCCGTCTAACAACCACTCCTTTCTCACCACCCAAGCACAACCCACTGTGACAACTAAGCCCGGCGGCCATCTTAGTGCACCCATGCCTTCACTTTCTACCCAGCCCAGTGCATTTCCTGCCGGCGGCCATCTTGGTACACCCAGTAAGCTTAAACAGCCTGTACCCAGCCCTCCCTGTTTTAAACCAGGATGGTTCATACCACACACCTGTCTTCCCCAATACGGAAGCATCACATTCCCAGGCCGGATATGTTAATGATGAAGAAGCGTCTGAGTGGGAAGCCCAACAGCAGGCAGCAAGGCCACCCACTGATTTAACCCCCAATCCGGCTCCGGACTCACAGTTCCGAGAGGATCTCAAACACATGCTGGCAACCGTAAGAAACAGTGCCTCTTGCCAGCCCCCGCCCCAACAACAGTCTCGGTTACCAGAAGGGGCACCAGTGATGTATGTCGCTTTTACTCCATCACAAGCAGCGGCCTTAGTGACAAGTCTGCCTGACCCAGAGAAGCAGCCAATTCCCTTCTACCACAGGATAGTGCAGATACAAGAAACTTACTCAGCTGCCTGGAGAGACTTGATCAGCCTATGCCAAATCAAAGCAGGACATGCCTTTTGGCTGGTCATGCAGACAGCCTTCAATGATGCCTGCCTGACAAGTGCCACTTCCTACACCTCAGGCGTGGAGTTCTGTGCACAACTCCACGACTGGGCAAAGGAGAAGTTGACGGATCAGACCACCACAATCCAAGATATTACCCAAGATAAAGGGGAGTCTGTGAAGAAGTATCATGCTAGACTCGTACAGGCCTTTGATGATCTGAGTTTCTCCCACTTTGCCAAGAGACACACACGTTTCCTGCGTGGGAGTGGATGGGGTGCCCCGCTCCAGTCCATTTGTAAAGCCACTCCAAGTGGGGACATTTCCTGATTTGCTTGCCAGATTTGTGGCGTCCTCTACATGTCCCTTGAATCTACTAGGAGCTGATGTGTTGTCCGGACTACAGGCCTCAATCAGGACACGCCTGAAGGGGGAATGAAGTTACATACTCCCCTATCTTGAGAAGACTAATCTGCTTTGAGGTTCTCTGCCTCTCCTGATGACACTTAATGAAGCAAAAACTTCAAGTTCAATACTGCAGGAAGTACTTGACAGAATCCCTGCGTGCCTATGGTCCACAGGACCGGAAGACAACGGTCACTTAAAGGTGCCACCAGTTTCAGTCAAGCTAAAAGAGGGCGCATCATTGCCCTGGAAACCACAATAACCCCAAGAAGAGAACCCCTAAAGGAGAACCAGGTACCTGCTGTGGATGCCTTTGACTGCAAAATACCTCACAGAGGTGGACCTTACAAACGTTTTCTTCAGTGTCCCCCTCACCCCTCCGGCTGGTACCTTTTTGCATTCATCCACGGAAAGAAACGGAAACATACCTAAACAGTGGTGCCACAAGGGGTACAGAACTTTCCAAGCCAGTTTGCAAAAGCTATGGCTATCATCCTTGACACATGACAAGAGGAACACCCGGAAGTGATTCTCTTCCAACATGTTGATGACCTTGTCCTTTGTGCAGCTGACTTACTCCCTGTTGAAGTCACCTCGGAGAGCCTGTTGTGCTATCTTGCCAACCAGGGGTGCAAAGTCTCAAAGCCCAAATTGCAGTGGTGCTCAACACCTGTCATTTTCCTTGGACACTGTTTGTCCCATGGGACAAGACACCCCACTGAAGACAGGGTGCAAGTAATCTGATATCCCACTGCCACAAGGTCAGAAATCCCTTCATGCCTTCCTTGGACTAATTTCCTAGTGCAGAGCATGGATTTCAGAAGCCTTCCTACTGATGCTCTGCAATCAGACCCCTTCCAGATGTCTCCTGAAGAAATATCTAAGTTTGAGGCCCTCAAGTGTGCGCCATCCCCAGCGCTAGGGCTTCCAGACTACGACAAAACGCTCAAGCTCTTTGTATCCGAACGTCTGGGACATGCTGCAGGTGTACTCACCCAATCACACGGCATCAGCCTACGCCCCATAGGATATTATTCCTGTCGGCTGGATGCGGTAGCAAGAGGAGGCCTATTGTGTCTGCGAGCTGGCTTTGCTACACAAGCCTTGCTTGACAAAACTTTGAACTTGGTCCTCGGACACTGCCTCGTTCTGCTTGCTCCCCATAACGTTGTTGCCATATTCAACCAGGATCCAGCCGAAACACTTGTCCACTACCAGACACTTGAGACTCCTGTGTTTCCCTCCTACTGGACAGCATTACTCTATTAAGTTGTCAAACACTGAACCCTACCACCCTTCTTCCACTTCTCGAGGGGGGAAAGGAGGAGGAGGAGTAGAGTCTAGACTTGTCACCCCATGACTGCATCGAACTAATATGGTTGGAAACCACGCATCTCCCCCCTGTGAGTGAAATACCCCTGCAGGATTCAGAATTCAGACCTAACAATTTATGTTTGCTGAAGAACGTGGCAAATACCGCACAGGACACGCGGTCACCACTGAAAACACTGTTCTACAAGCTGAAGCCTTACCACCGGTGATGTCTGCAGAGGAGGCAGAGCTGTAAGCACTTACTACAGCATGTAAATGGGCAGAGGGAAAAAGAGCCAACATTCATATGGACTCAAGATATGCTTTCAGCATTGCCCATGATTATGGTGTTATCTAGGACAGAGGATTCCTGACGGCTGCAGGAACACCTGTGAAAAATTGATGCCTTGCTTCTCCCAACCCAAGTGACTATTCTGAGTAAAGCACACGACAAAATGAACTCAAAGGAAGCTTGAGGCAATCATCTAGCCAATTCAGCTGCCAAACAGACAGCTGGTGGTCCACGGGAAGTGGACAGCAGGGTGGTAGAAGAAGACCACCCCGTGCTTACCTTACAGACTTTCCCAGTGGACAGAGTTTATCTAAAAGAACTACAGGAAACAACAAGTCCGGATAAGAAGGAAAGCTGCAAATGGAGAGGAGCAACTCTCAGAAATGGACTATTCGAGTGCAACAAGAAGCCTTGTCTACCCAGGAGTATGTACCCAGCCGTGGTGCAATGGGCACATGGAGCTGCCCACTTGACAAAGACTTTTATGAACTCTCTTATCAACAAGTGTTGCACCAAGAGTTACTCCACTGACTAGGGATGAGCTTCGTGTTCGAGTCGAACCCATGTTCGACTCGAACATCGGCTGTTCGACCGTTCGTCGAATTGCGAACGATATGGGCCGTTCGCGCCAAATTCGTGTGGCGCGTCATGGCCCATAATTCACTGCGGCATCGCAGTGCATTGCTGGCTGATGATTGGCCAAGCATGCACTATAACCCGCATGCTTGGCCAATCACAGCGCCGCCTGAACAGAGAGCCGTAATTGGCCAAAGCCAAGGATGCTTTGGCCAATTATGGCTCAGGGGATTTAGTACACGCCCCACACTATATAAGGCCGCCTGCACGGCGGCCCTGTGTAGTGTGTGTTCCGGTGTGCTGAGAGATAGAGAGAGAGAGAGAGACAGTGTCATTTCATTTGAGTTAGATAGATTAGGCAGAACAGTCAGTCAGTTAGCTGCACTTACAGTGTATTGTGTATATATATGCATCCCAGGTGTTGCATATATATATATATATATATATATACACTGTATTCAGTTTAGCTAGATCCGTTCCTGTTATCTTCTAGACTATTTACATTTAGTGCAGTGCGTCCTGCTCACAGTGTTCAGCTAGATCCGTTCCTGTTATCTTCTAGACTATTTACATTTAGTGCAGTGCGTCCTGCTCACAGTGTTCAGCTAGATCCGTTCCTGTTATCTTCTAGACTATTTACATTTAGTGCAGTGCGTCCTGCTCACAGTGTTCAGCTAGATCCGTTCCTGTTATCTTTCTACTGACAGGCAGGCTTGTCTGGTTACAGTATATAAAGCTACCTGAAGAAAATTACTGGTGTTCTATTTGATCCTATTAGTACCACGGTCAGGCAGCTAGACTATTTACATTTAGTACAGTGCGTCCTGCTCACAGTGTTCAGCTAGATCCGTTCCTGTTATCTTTCTACTGACAGGCAGGCTTGTCTGGTTACAGTATATAAAGCTACCTGAAGAAAATTACTGGTGTTCTATTTGATCCTATTAGTACCACGGTCAGGCAGCTAGACTATTTACATTTAGTACAGTGCGTCCTGCTCACAGTGTTCAGCTAGATCCGTTCCTGTTATCTTCCTACTGACAGGCAGGCTTGTCTGGTTACAGTATATAAAGCTACCTGAAGAAAATTACTGGTGTTCTATCCCAGCTTAGTGCAGCTACAGGCCATTAGTATGTCTGGAAGGCCAAGAAGGAGAGGCAGACAGTCACAAGCCAATAAGAGAGGGCAAGCAGACTCTGTGTCTAGTGCTGGTCGTGGAGACGGTGCATCCTCATCAGCACGTGGCCATGGGACACGCTTGGCCTTTTTTTCGGCAGCTGGCCGTGTTGAGCCGCAACATGCGGAAGACTTGGTCGAGTGGATGACCAAGCCGTCCTCATCCTCCTCATCCTCTCTCACCCATGCCCAGGGTGCTTTGTCTGGCAAAGCAGCGGCCTCTTCCCTCAGCTCAATGTCATCAGTGACTCCTTCCCTAGCTCCACCATGTCCTCCTGAGGAGTCCCTCGAACTGTTTGACCACAGTGTTGGGTACATGCTCCAGGAGGATGCCCAGCGTTTGGAAGGCTCTGATGATGATACTGAGCTCGATGAAGGCAGTAACATGAGCACGGACAGAGGGGGTGCCCAAGAAGGACAGCAATCTGGCAGTCATGCTCCCCCTGCTGCAGCATACTGCCAGGTTTGCTCCAGTGATGAGGAGGGAGGGGATGATGAGGTCACTGACTCAACGTGGGGGAGGAGGAGGAGGAGGAGGAGGAGGAGGAGGCGGCACATCACCAACGAGGCAGGATGCCCTCCAGGGGCCAGCCTAAGGGCAGCACATTGACTGCATCACACCCCAAAGCTCCACATGTGCAGGGCGCTGCAGTCTCTGCGCGTTATTCAAAAAGTTCTTTGGTGTGGGCCTTTTTTGAGACGAGTGCATCAGATCGCACTGCTGCTATTTGCAACATATGTCTCAAGCGTATCTCACGTGGCCAAAACATCTCCCGCTTGGGTACCACATGCTTGACCAGACATATGTTGACCTGCCATGCAGTTCGTTGGCAAGCGTATCTAAAAGACCCACACCAAAGAACAAAGAGGATCTCTCCTTGCTCCTCATCAGCTGAGATTTCCAACCCCACTAGACCTCCAGTCCTCTCTGAGACCTGCAGTGAGAGGAATAAAGGTGTAGAATTAGATGTGTCACAGCCAAGTACTTGTGGGCAATCTGCTTTTGGTACACCGACGTCAGATTGTACCAGGCAAATTTCCCTGCCCCAGCTGCTGCACCGCCGAAAGAAGTTTGCTCCCAGCCATCCACATGCCCAGCGGTTGAATGCTAGCTTGGCAAAATTGCTAGCACTTCAACTGCTGCCTTTTCAGTTGGTAGACTCTGCCCCCTTCCGTGAGTTTGTGGAATGTGCGGTTCCTCAGTGGCAGGTACCCAAATGCCACTTTTTCTCACAGAAGGCGATTCCGGCTCTCTACCGGCATGTGGAAGGCAATGTCCATGCCTCGCTGGACAGGGCGGTCAGCGGTAAGGTGCATATTACCGCTGACTCATGGTCCAGCAGGCATGGACAGGGACGTTACCTAAGTTTCACGGCGCATTGGGTGACTCTGCTGGCAGCTGGGAAGGATGCAGGACAAGGTGCAGTAGTGTTGGAGGTTGTTCCGCCACCACGCCTCCAAAATGCTGATTGTGACACACCTCTCTCCTCCACCCCCTCCTCTTCTTCTTCCTCCATGGCCTCTTCTTCGGAACCAGCGGTGCTCCGTAGTCGTTCAAGGGGCTACGCAAGTACGCAGGCCAAAAGATGCCATGCGGTGCTTGAGCTGGTGTGCTTGGGGGACAGGAGCCACACTGGGGCAGAGGTTCTGTCAGCTCTGCAGGGGCAGGTTCAGAGGTGGTTGACGCCACGCCAACTTAAGGCAGGAATGGTGGTTTGCGACAATGGCACCAACCTCCTCTCTGCCCTCCGACAGGGACAAATGACCCATGTGCCCTGTTTGGCTCACGTCCTTAACTTGGTGGTGCAGCGGTTCTTGGGCAGGTACCCGGGCTTACAGGATGTCCTGAGGCAGGCCAGGAAAGTCTGTGTGCATTTCCGCCGGTCATATAATGCCAGTGCTCGGCTGACGGACCTCCAAAAGGAGTTTAACCTGCCCAAGAACCGCCTAATCTGTGACATGCCCACCAGGTGGAACTCAACGTTGGCCATGCTGCAGCGGCTGCACACGCAGCAGAGGGCCATCAATGAGTACCTGTGCGACTATGGCACCAGGACAGGGTCAGGGGAGCTTGGTTTTTTTTCCTCACGCCAGTGGGCCATGATCAGGGATGCATGCACTGTCCTGTCACCATTCGAGGAGGCCACGAGGATGGTGAGCAGTGACAGTGCATGCATCAGTGACACTGTCCCCCTTGTCCACCTGTTGGAGCACACGCTGCGTGGAATAATGGACAGGGCACTTGAGGCAGAACAGAGGCAGGAAGAGGAGGACTTCCTTAGCTCTCAAGGCCCCCTTTATCCAGACAGTGTTCCTGCGTGCCCGCCGATCACACAGGAAGAGGACGAGGAGGAGGAGGAGGAGGAGGAAGATTGTGTCAGTATGGAGGTGGAGCCTGGCACTCAGCATCAGCAGCAGTCTTTAAGGGATCAGTCCCAAGAAAGACATGCACTTGTACGTGGCTGGGAGGAGGTGGCTGCGGACGTTGTCGTCCTTAGTGACCCAGAGGACTCCGGACCGAATGCCTCAGCAAACCTACGCTGCATGGCCTCCCTGATCCTGCAAAGCCTGCGTAAGGATCCTCGTATTCGTGGTATCAAGGAGAAGGACCAATACTGGCTGGCAACCCTCCTTGATCCACGTTACAAGGGTAAGGTTGCGGACCTTATCTTGCCATCGCAGAGGGAGCAGAGGATGAAACATCTTCGGGAGGCCTTGCAGAAAGGTCTGTGCAATGCGTTCCCAGAGACTGGGAGGTTACAAACTCCTGTTTCTGGACAACGTGTTGCTGAGGCTTCGGTCAGTCAAAGAAGGAGCGGTGGAGAAGGTGGCCGTCTGACCGATGCGTTCAGACAATTTTTTGGTCCGCAGCCCCAAGGTATGATCGGTTCCAGCAACCATCGCCAGCGTCTGTTTTACATGGTGCAGGAATACCTAGGGGCAAGATCAGACTTGGACACCTTTCCCACCGAAAATCCTCTGGGTTACTGGGTCTTGAGGATGGATCACTGGCCAGAGCTTGCACAGTATGCAATTGAGCTACTGGCCTGTCCTGCATCCAGCGTTCTTTTGGAACGCACATTCAGTGCTGCTGGAGGCGTGGTAACCGATCACAGGGTGCGTCTGTCCACCGACTCGGTCGATCGGCTGACCTTCATAAAAATTAATCAGTCTTGGATCACCACCAGCTACCAAGCACCTGATGCTGATGTAACCGAATAATTTTTTTTGAAATCTCAGATCCCTTCAAAGACTGCCTATGCTGATGCTGAGTGACTATCCCTGAGTAATTATCCTCTTCCTCCTCAATCATCACGCTGATAGCTTGTAAGAACATTTTTGGTTCTGGGCGCCACCACCAGTGCCTAAGGCACAATTTTTCAGCCCCTGTTTAACAGGGGCGTGTAATTACAATTTTTGATGTAATACTTTGCAGCAGGGCTCGTTCCTGCATTCCAACTAGAGTGTCTGTGAGGGGTTGCAGTGTTGTGACACCAGTGCCTAAGGCCCAATTTTTCTGCCCCTGTCTAACAGGGGCGTGTAATTACAATTTTTGATGCAATACTTTGCAGCAGGGCTCGTTCCTGCATTCCAACTAGAGTGTCTGTGAGGGGTTGCAGTGTTGTGGCACCAGCACCAGTGCCTAAGGCCCAATTTTTCTGCCCCTGTCTAACAGGGGCGTGTAATTACAATTTTTGATGCAATACTTTGCAGCAGGGCTCGTTCCTGCATTCCAACTAGAGTGTCTGTGAGGGGTTGCAGTGTTGTGGCACCAGCACCAGTGCCTAAGGCCCAATTTTTCTGCCCCTGTCTAACAGGGGTGTGTAATTACAATTTTTGATGCAATACTTTGCAGCAGGGCTCGTTCCTGCATTCCAACTAGAGTGTCTGTGAGGGGTTGCAGTGTTGTGGCACCAGCACCAGTGCCTAAGGCCCAATTTTTCTGCCCCTGTCTAACAGGGGCGTGTAATTACAATTTTTGATGCAATACTTTGCAGCAGGGCTCGTTCCTGCGTTCCAACTAGAGTGTCTGTGAGGGGTTGCAGTGTTGTGGCACCAGCACCAGTGCCTAAGGCCTAATTTTTCAGCTCCTGTTCAACAGGGGCATGTAATTACAATTCTTGATCTAATATTTCACAGCAGGGCCCTGTGAGGGCTTACAGTGTTGTGGCCACAGCAACACCTAAGGCCCAAATTTCTGCTGAGTATATAGGGCAGGACCCTACTTTCAAACATCTAACTTACAAAGGACTCCTACTTGCAAACGGAAGGAGACAACAGGAAGTGAGATGAAATCTACCCCTAGGAAGGGAAATTCTCTCCTGTAAGAGTTAATATGGGAAAACAATTTCTCCTTTCCACTGATGCTTTCCAATCCTTGTTCCACAAAAAAACCCAAATTTTCAAAAAACATTTTTCATTGGGACAAAAAGTGAGGTGAAATCTTCTGAAGAGGAGGAAAGACAGCAAAACAAATGTCACAGGGGTGATAACCCTTCCCTATGTTTTCCAAAAAGCTTAAAAAAGATTTTTTGGCTGGAGCTAAACACGTTAAAAATGTACCTGTTCAAAATTACAAAGAGATTCTACTTAACAACAAACCTACAGTCCCTGTCTTGTTTGCACCGCCTGTATACTGCTGTTCAGAGTATATAGGGCCTTTCCTTATTTTAATTTGGGTGCGGGGTTCCCCTTAATATCCATACAAGACCCAAAGGGCCTGGTAATAGACTGGGGGGGTACCCATGCCGTTTGTCTCACTGATTTTCATCCATATTGCCATGACCCGACATGACATTAAACCCGCAAGCAGTTTTAAATGAAATTTTTTCCTTTAAAAATTACATTTGGTGCAGGGACTGTTCTAAACACGGGAAACACGCGTCACTTTACAGGCATACTATAGACACCCCCCTGGTACGATATTTAAAGGAATATTTCACTTTTTTTTTTTTTACTTTAAGCATCATTAAAATCACTGCTCCCGAAAAAACGGCCGTTTTTAAACGTTTTTTTTGCATTGATACATGTCCCCTGGGGTAGGACCCGGGTCCCCAAACCCTTTTTAGGACAATACCATGCAAATTAGCCTTTAAAATGAGCACTTTTGATTTCGAACGTTCGAGTCCCATAGACGTCAATGGGGTTCTAACGTTCGTGCGAACTTTCGGTCCGTTCGCAGGTTCTGGTGCGAACCGAACCGGGGGGTGTTCGGCTCATCCCTACCACTGACCGTCAACTTCTGCAGATCATGCATTATCTGCACCAAATGTAACCCAGGATGCGCAGAAGAAGCACAGAAGAAGCACCTGGCAAAAGCCCTATACCCCATTCCAGAGGATGCAAATTGATCATTCTCAAGTGCTAAGAAGTGGCAGATTCGAAAACGCCCTAGTGGAAGTGGTCATGACTGCCAGGACCACAGCTAAGAAACTACTGAGTGAGATAGTATGTAGATTTGGGGTCCCAGAGGTGATATTGAGAGATCAGGGACCAGCCTTAACAGCAACCCTTACAAAAGAGATTTGGGCAGCACTGGGGGTTCAGTTGGCACTACACATCCCATACCACCCTCAAAGTAGCGGGAAGGTAGAAAGGATGAATGGGACACTAAAAACAGGATGTTAAAGATGGCCCAAGAGACTAACATGAGTTGGCCAGACAGTTAGCCCATTGCCCTGTTCAGTGTCAGACACACCCCCAGGGGAAACATGCCCTATCCCCTTATGAAATTTTGTTTGGTTCAGCTCCCAGACTTGGTTGTTACTTTCCACAACTGTTACAGTTGCAGTCTGATGTGTTGACTAATTATGTAACCACATTATCACGAGAATTAACCTGAATGCATGTCCAGGTGTTTTCTTCCATTCCAGATCCTGAATTAGATACAGGAACACACCAACTACTGTCTGGAGATCCTTGAGCCAAGATATGATGGTCCATTCCAAGTTTTGCTGACCACAGCCACCTCAGTCAAGTTGGCCAGGAAGAACACCTGAATGCACGCTTATCACTGCAGGAGAGCGTGTTTTCGGGTGCTGCATATCCTTTTTCAGTTTGATCTAGAGGGAATCTGGACCAGTGAATGTGCCCTTGCAAAGGTCATTATGCCCCCCCATATCCTAACAGAAGATACCCCTGATACATACACTGACCCAGCACACAGTCAGAGGAGGAAGCGAGCAGCTCTCTCCGGAAGCTTTGACCCTCATGTATACATAGATGTCATAGGGGTTACAAGGGGGGTCCCTGATGAATTTAAAGCCAGGGACCAGGTAAAAGCTGGTTTTGAGTCTTTGATCCCCATAACAACTGTCAGCAAGAATGTAGATTGGATTAACTACATGTCATGGTTATGCAATAGAGTTTGTCGATCAGCATACCTGTCTCCATGTGTTCATCTCTAGAGACCAGCTGACCCTCACCTGACTGCTTTGTAACCTCTCCTCTAAGCATGGCCCCACCCCAGGCCCTATCAGGGAACCCTATATTAACCTGTGCAATGCAAGCCAGCAGTGCTGATCAACCATTGTGTGTTAGCCTCTATGTGTACTTGCTGTGTTTCCTACATCTGATTCCTGTTACCGACTTTGGCCTGTTCCCGACCATCCCTGTTTGCCTGTGACCCTGAACCTTGGCTTGTCCCTTACTTTCCTTATTGTTCTAGCCTGCTGCCTTCTTCCTCTTCTCCTGTGGTCTACCGTGAGCGTGAGCTGTGAGACCCTGGGGGCCGCGACCTGGAGCCAGACTGCAGCGCAGTCCATCCTCACCACTAGAGGCTCTGGTGAACACCTGCTGGCTCTTAGACTCCGCGCCCTGGGGAATCTATGCTCTAGCTCCCAGTGGGATCTGTGTCAGTGATCCAGTAGACCTGCTTCCTGAACCTCCCAGGGTTCAATCCGCAGCAGTCAGCCGTAGGGTCCACTACCTTGCGGTGCACTCCTGATCCCAACGGTGTGCATCTGTCACCCAGCCTCTAGGTGACCTGACACTACACATATAATAACCAACAGAGATTTGTAAATTACTCTAAAGATGCCCTCCAGGGAATTGCTGACCAGTTAGCCCCCACTTCCTACATGACATTCCAGGACCGGATGGCCTTAGACATGGTGCTAGCTGGGAAAGGAGGTGTTTTGTAAAATCATAGGAAAAAACGGGAACCTGTTGTACATACATTCCTGATAATACTGGCCCAAATGGTAAGGTTACTTTAGCTATAAAGAAATTAGAAGATCTGTCATTGGAGTTGAGGAAGAACTCAGGTATCACAGACCCATGGGACCAATATTTTAGCTGGATGAGTGGGTGGCAGAAGGTGCTCGTCCAGATACGAGTAAGGGTATTAATAATCCTGGTTCTTTTAGCCCTGATTGTATGCTGTATTCTACCTTTCGTAAAAAGTTAATGAGCAAGGCTGTAGACAATAGCACACCTACATTTTTCCACCAAGAAGAAGAGGACCACCTTATGATGGAAGATGACAAACCCTTCACTCCTCTACAGTCACTCCCTGTCCATAATCTCACAATCCTATAGGGTTTTAGGGATAGATAGCGCCTGACTGCACCTCTCCAGCTGTATCGAGGAGGGAAGTGAACAGTTGTTGCCCAATTCTATATACAGCCTAAAAGAGCTGAGGAGAAGGGCCAGGCCAAAGTGGGACCTTTAGTATTAGGGACAGAAAAGAGAAAATAGTCATTTTAGGGGGGATTGTGAAGGAATGTGATGTAAATAATAATAATAATAATCTGAAAATGTCTATTTTCTTATGTGCATACATATTTTTCTCCTTACTCATTATATAAGTATACAGATTAGCTCTGTTCCTATATTCTTCTCAAAATGGCGGGTACCCCCTACATCCCACACATCAGAAGAACGCGGAACTGAAGATAAAACCAAGGACAGCCAAACCTCGTTATGAAGATTCTCCATCTTCTTTTCTATCTTAACCAATGAGATGTACCTATTAGACTAACATAGCAATGACGTATTTGTGTGTATAAAACATTAGCACCGCCTTGAATAAATCAGAAGTGTAAGAAGTAACGGAGCTGAGCGTGTCTCAGAGTGTTTACTTTTATATGCATGCATATCAACACTTTCAAATTAGAGACAGCAGCAGATAACCTTGGGCTCGATTGGAGCTCTTAATCATTTCCTTAACAATAGCATTTTACAATGGAAAATGTGTGATAGGACCTTGTTGTCGGAAATTCCGACCGTGTGTAGGCTCCATTCACACATTTTCCATAGGAATTTCTGACACACAAAGTTTGAGCTGGCTATAAAATTTTCCGACAACAAAATCCGTTGACGGAAATTCCGATCATGTGTACACAATTCCGACACACAAAGTGCCACGCATGCTCGGAATCAAGCAGAGGAGCAGCACTGGCTATTGAATTTAATTTTTCTTGGCTTGTCGTACGTGTTGTATATCACCGCGTTCTTGACGTTCGGAATTTCCAACCAACTTTGTGTGACCGTGTGTATGCAAGACAAGTTTGAGCCAACATCCGTCGGAAAAAATCCCATGGATTTTGTTGTCGGAAAATCCTATCGTGTGTACAGGGCATAAGTCTTTCAGAAGAGATCTCTTCTCACTGTTATCATAGATGCAGGATGCGGTTTAGCATTGTCTTACTGAAATATGCAAGGTTTTACCTGAAAAAAGATGATGTCTGGGTGAGAGCATATGCTGCGCTGAAACCTGGATATAACTTTTAGCACTGATGGGAAATTTCCAGATGTGCAACCTGCTCATTCCATACGCACTAATGCACCTCCATACCATCAGAGATGCAGGCTTTTGAACTGAGCGCTGATAAGCTGGAAGGTCCCTCTTCTCTTTAGTTTGGAGGACGCAGAGCCCATGGTTCCCAAAAAGAATGTCAAATTTAGATTAGTCTGACCGCAGAACAGTTTTCCACTTTGCAACAGACCATTTAAAGTGAGCTTTGGCCCAGAGAAGACAGCAGCGTTTCTGGATCATGTTCAGATATGGCTTCTTCTTTTCATTTTTGGATAGCATGGTAAACTGCGTTCACAGACAGCAATTTTTGGAAGTATTCCTGAGCCCATGCAGAGATGTCCATTACAGAATCATGCCTGTTTTTAATGCAGTACCATCTGGGGGCCTGAAGATCATGGGGATCCAATATTGCTTTTTGGTCACAGAGCACAGATAGCACTGCATTAGGGCATTAGTTCCAGATTCTCTGAGTCTTTTGATGATATTATGTACTGTAGATGATGATATATTTAAAGGTTTAAAGAGCGATTGTGTAGAAAACTCCTGCGCTGTCAAAGGAATCCTATACTAAGGGGACACTGCTGCAACACACAAGACTGCTCCAAAAACAGACAAAACAATATAGACTAAGGGGGGTGGTGGCTGCGCTGTGATAAAAAGGGGGAAATACAATGGAGGTTTGGGACTTTGAATGAGGCCATAGACAGTGTGGAGGTAGATAGAAATGAAAGTACATATACTTTATTCATGAAACAGCGTACAAATGTAATCACAAAGACCACGTAAATGAAAAGCATTGTAGTGAATGACAGTTCATCAATATTTACACTCACATATATATGTGCATGTGCAATACAAGCATCTAGGGTACATAATGTATAGTAGCCACGTGCCCCATGGCAATCTGATTGGATAAATGAACACATATTCCAAGTAAATTCATATATGTACATATAATATAAAACAGCACTAGCCAGAATGGAAGTCACAAAAACAATAAGACCATAATTAGTTAAAGGATAGTATTCAAAGTGGATAGTTGGAACAAGATGTATGGCAATTCCCAAGGACCCAGGATATGTGGTTGGATGGGGGCATGTATCTGCACCCCCACAGTGCCCGACGCGTTTCGTGTGATAGCACACTCATCAGGGGCGGATGCTTGGGGACATCTATAGGGGATAACGAAATATAATTAGTGGGAATGTATTAAAACATGACAGGGAAGGACAAAATAAGCCTGCCCTGGATACTTACAGAAGGTCATTAGTGCTGGGATGTAATGGGTATGGAGCCAGGGCCACATGGTCTCTACCGCGAGCTGAGGTAAGAAAAAGCAGCATGCTTACAAGGTGCAGAGTGGAAAGGCCTCCCCAGGATTTGGCAAACAAGTTGTTGGTAAGTCTGAAGAGATTGGATGGTATGCCAATGGTGACTACCAGAGAGAGTCTAAAACGATATATGGAATCGTATGTCACATCAATGGTGCACCCAAAAGTAGCAGGTAAACAATGGTACATAACCAATAAGGTTGTCAAATTTGGTGAAGGCTTACTTGTATAGCTGGACTAAAGGTGAGCTGTGGGATGGTAAGCTAGACATCTCAGATAGGTGACGCTGGTATGATTCAGCATGCACATGCACAGGACGGCTATATCTAGCCCCCCATGATGCAACTTTTCGTGTTATCACCTATCTGAGATGTCTAGCTTACCATCCCACAGCTCACCTTTAGTCCAGCTATACAAGTAAGCCTTCACCAAATTTGACAACCTTATTGGTTATGTACCATTGTTTACCTGCTACTTTTGGGTGCACCATTGATGTGACATACGATTCCATATATCGTTTTAGACTCTCTCTGGTAGTCACCATTGGCATACCATCCAATCTCTTCAGACTTACCAACAACTTGTTTGCCAAATCCTGGGGAGGCCTTTCCACTCTGCACCTTGTAAGCATGCTGCTTTTTCTTACCTCAGCTCCCGGTAGAGACCATGTGGCCCTGGCTCCATACCCATTACATCCCAGCACTAATGACCTTCTGTAAGTATCCAGGGCAGGCTTATTTTGTCCTTCCCTGTCATGTTTTAATACATTCCCACTAATTATATTTCGTTATCCCCTATAGATGTCCCCAAGCATCCGCCCCTGATGAGTGTGCTATCACACGAAACGCGTCGGGCACTGTGGGGGTGCAGATACATGCCCCCATCCAACCACATATCCTGGGTCCTTGGGAATTGCCATACATCTTGTTCCAACTATCCACTTTGAATACTATCCTTTAACTAATTATGGTCTTATTGTTTTTGTGACTTCCATTCTGGCTAGTGCTGTTTTATATTATATGTACATATATGAATTTACTTGGAATATGTGTTCATTTATCCAATCAGATTGCCATGGGGCACGTGGCTACTATACATTATGTACCCTAGATGCTTGTATTGCACATGCACATATATATGTGAGTGTAAATATTGATGAACTGTCATTCACTACAATGCTTTTCATTTACGTGGTCTTTGTGATTACATTTGTACGCTGTTTCATGAATAAAGTATATGTACTTTCATTTCTATCTACCTCCACACTGTCTATGGCCTCATTCAAAGTCCCAAACCTCCATTGTATTTCCTGCAATAGGGATGGAGGCACACTATGTATATGTATATATATATATATATATAGGTGCCTCATCTAAAGTCCCAAACTCTCCCCCCCTTTTCTGATAAAAAGGGGGGGGGGTGGTTGGGGAGAGCTAAACTAAATAAATCCCAGGATGTCAAATGACCTGAACATAAGAACAAATGCATATAAAAGCGTGCTCATAGATGCAAATACATAACTAAAATGTGCACACAGACAAATCTCACTGAATGATATGTAGAAAAGAAAACATTACTGTGATCAACCAAATAAGGAAAAAAATAAAGTATGAAGGCTGGAAATGTGTACCAGCAGAGAATGTGTAGGGGTATGTGAATCTGCTATAGAAGGAGCATATATCCAGACTCTATCATAATGTCATGAAAAAACTCTCCAATAAAATGACTATAATCCTGTGTATATAAATATAAGTATGATATTCAGCTGCTGATATAGGTACATACGTGAATAATATTTAACAATGTGAATAATATATAAGTGTCCATAAACAAGTCCCAGTGATTGGTGTTGGTAATCCGCCAACATTTGGTGAAAAACTTAATATACCAAGGAAAAAGGAAAATTGTAAATCAATAAGGTGACAACAGTCCCACCACCAGATGTGACAATCCTGGATATAAATAGGATGATGATGATGAGCCAGGGGGGAAATAAAAAACCTTTACGGGCGGCAGGGGATTATACGAGCTCGGCGCTCGTGGGTTGAGGCGTGCGCTCACTGTCTAATACGTGAGTGCAACCCCCCCCCCTCTCTCCCCTCCCCTTCCTTTGTCCCCCTTCCCCCCCACCTACCTGTATTTTTTTTTTTGGTTTTTTTTTTTTTTTTTTTGGTTTCATCAGTCTATCAATTAAGGGGTGTGGTTAATTGCTCACAGGTGACTATTTAACTGGTTGCAGGGCTCAGTGTGAGCGTGCTCAGTTTGAAGCAGTGGAGCTTGGTGTAAGTGGAACTGAATTAAGTGGGAGTTAAACACATGAGTTAGAGTATACAAGTCTTGGTGTTTGGTTGCTGTCTGCTGTCTGCTGTCTGTTGCTGTCTGCTGTCTGTTGCTGTCTGCTGTCTGTTGCTGTTTGCTGGGGTGCTTTTTGGGGGCTTTTCCATTGACTTTTGCTGTCACTTTTTAAATAGCTCTTTTTTTTTTTTTTTTTTTTTGGTTTCATCAGTCTATCAATTAAGGGGTGTGGTTAATTGCTCACAGGTGACTATTTAACTGGTTGCAGGGCTCAGTGTGAGCGTGCTCAGTTTGAAGCAGTGGAGCTTGGTGTAAGTGGAGCTGGATTAAGTGGGAGTTAAACACAAGAGTTTAAAACAGGAGGTTATAACAGGGGTCATAGTACCTGTGTAGTGTGAGTATCTGAGTGTTGTCTGAGTAGTGTGTGTGGATCGTTAGTACTGTGTATTGTGTACCTGTGTATTGTCTTGTTGTGTACCTGTGTATTGTCTTGAGTATTAGTGCCAGGAAGCTAGCTGTTAGGTAATTTGGACAGGGTAAAATTCCCCAATCCTCACTAAATTTAATAGGTACGATGCCCGGCGGGTGTGGAGAGGCGGCTCTTTGTACATCTTGCCGCATGTATGCGTTCCTTGATCATCCGATCGAGGGCGAATACTGCTGTGCAAAATGTAAGCACATTGTTTCCCTGGAAGCCCAGGTTCTGAATCTAGGGAAGCAACTGTCAGCACTGAGAAGTCCCTCCATACTAAAGGTGAGCCAGGAACTTACATGGCAGGTGCCGGCAGGGGCCAGCACAGAGGCGGGTGGAGACAAAGAGGTGCAGGCACTAGCAAAGAGTAGATGGGTGACAGCCAGGAGGGGTAGAGGGGGAAGTGCCAGAGAGGCCGTTCCAGGACTGGAGCATCCCAATAAGTACGCTCCATTGAGTGACATTGGTGAAACCAGTCAGGGACCAGCACTGCTGGAGATGAGGGACTCTCCTAGCTGCCAGGGGAAGAACTCCTCCAGTGAGAGTGGGGGGGGCAGCAAAGGGAAAGGAAAGACAGATTCTGGTGGTAGGGGACTCAATTCTTAGAAGGACAGAGAGGGCAATCTGTAACCAAGACCTGAAGCGCCGAACAGTATGTTGTCTACCGGGCGCTCGGGTTCGGCACATCACGGATCTTGTGGACAGATTACTGGGAGGGGCTGGGGAAGACCCGGCTGTCATGGTGCACGTTGGCACCAATGACAAAGTCAGAGGCAGATGGAGTGTCCTAAAGAACGATTTTAGGGACTTAGGAGCTAAATTGAGGAAAAGGACCTCCAAGGTAGTGTTCTCAGGAATACTACCGGTACATCGAGCCACACCAGAAAGGCAGAGGGAGATTAGGGAAGTAAACAAGTGGCTGAAGAGCTGGTGTAGTAAGGAGGGGTTTGGGTTCCTGGAGGACTGGGCCGACTTCTCAGTCGGTAACCGGTACTATAGAAGGGACGGACTGCACCTAAATGAGGAGGGTGCAGATCTGCTGGGAATGAAGATGGCCAAAAAGTTAGAGGGGTTTTTAAACTAGGCGATGGGGGGGAGGGTCCAGAGACAGTGATAGCCAGCGCGGAAGATATTCCAGAGGGTAGTATTGGGGGCATTAGTGGTAGGTTAACCAAAGCACAAAAACACAAGGTGAGTATAGTAGCAAGTCCTAGTTGCAATCTTGAAACACCCAATACGAGGACAATATGCGACCAGTCTAAACTATGTGGCATGTTCACCAATGCCAGGAGCATGGCGGACAAGATGGGTGAACTAGAGATACTGTTGTACAAGGAGGATTTGGATTTTGTGGGAATTTCAGAGGCCTGGTTCAACAGCTCTCATGATTGGCTGGCAAACATTCAAGGGTATACCCTATACCGCAAGGATAGAGAAGGTAAAAAAGGGGGAGGGGTATGCCTATATATCAAGAATAATGTACAAGTGAGTGTGAGAGATGACATCACTGAGGGGGCTAGGGAGGAGGTGGAATCTTTATGGGTAGAGCTCCAAAGGGATGAAGCTAAGGGGAAAATAATACTGGGAGTATGCTATAGGCCCCCAAACCTGAGGGAGGAAGTGGAGACGGATCTCCTATCACAAATTGGATTAGCAGCAAGGATGGGAAGTGTTATCATAACGGGGGATTTTAATTATCCAGACATAGACTGGGCGGAGGGAACCGCGCATTCATTTAAGGCTCGCCAGTTCCTTAGTGTTTTGCAGGACAATTTTATGGGTCAGATGGTAGACGCACCAACTAGAAATAAAACATTACTAGATCTACTGATTACCAATAATACAGACCTGATAACAGATGTGGTAATACGGGGCAATTTAGGTAACAGCGATCACAGGTCAATTAGTTTCAGTATAAATCACACAAATAGGAAACATGAAGGGAACACAAAGACACTGAATTTCAAAAGAGCCAACTTCCCTAAACTACAAACCTTGCTAAAAGGCATAAATTGGGATAAAATATTAGGAACAAAGAATACGGAGGAGAGATGGGTTTGCTTTAAGAGCATATTAAATAAGGGCATTAGCCAATGTATCCCATTGGGTAATAAATTTAAAAGAGCGAAAAAACATCCTGGATGGCTTAACTCCGATGTAAAAATGCATATAAAAGCAAAGGAGAAGGCCTTCAAAAAATACAAGGTTGAGGGATCATCCTCAGCATTCAGTATTTATAAAGAATGCAATAAGAAATGTAAGGGTGCAATTAGGATGGCTAAGATAGAACATGAAAGACACATAGCGGAGGAGAGCAAAAGAAATCCCAAGAAATTCTTTAAGTATGTAAACAGTAAAAAAGGGAGGACAGACCATATTGGCCCCATAAAGAATGAGCAAGGACATCTGGTTACAAAGGATGGGGAGATGGCAAAGGTATTGAATTTATTCTTCTCCTCAGTCTTCACAAGTGAATCGGGGGGGCTTCAGTAACCAAAACTGCAGTGTTTATCCTCATGACACATCACAGGAAGCACCTCCATGGTTAACAGAGGACGGAATTAAAATTAGACTTGAGAAACTTAACATTAATAAATCACCGGGACCAGATGGCTTGCATCCGAGGGTACTTAGGGAACTCAGTCAGGTGATTGCCAGACCGTTGTTCCTAATATTTACAGACAGTCTATTGACTGGAATGGTACCAGCTGATTGGAGAAAAGCCAATGTAGCACCAATATTTAAAAAGGGCCCAAAAAACATCCCTGGGAATTACAGACCAGTTAGCCTAACATCAATAGTATGTAAACTCTTGGAGGGGATGATAAGGGACTATATACAAGATTTTAGTAATAAGAATGATTTCATTAGCAGTAATCAGCATGGATTCATGAAGAATCGTTCTTGCCAAACCAATCTATTAACCTTCTATGAGGAGGTGAGTTGCCATCTAGATAAAGGAAGGCCCGTAGACGTGGTGTATCTGGATTTTGCAAAAGCATTTGACACAGTTCCCCATAAACGTTTACTATACAAAATAAGGTGCGTTGGCATGGACCATAGGGTGAGTACATGGATTGAAAACTGGCTACAAGGGCGTGTTCAGAGGGTGGTGATAAATGGGGAGTACTCAGAATGGTCAGGGGTGGGTAGTGGGGTTCCCCAGGGTTCTGTGCTGGGACCAATCCTATTTAATTTGTTCATAAACGACCTGGAGGATGGGATAAAGAGTTCAATCTCTGTATTTGCAGACGATACTAAGCTAAGCAGGGCAATAACTTCTCTGCAGGATGTGGAAATCTTGCAAAAAGACCTGAACAAATTAATGGGGTGGGCGACTACATGGCAAATGAGGTTCAATGTAGAAAAATGTAAAATAATGCATTTGGGTGGCAAAAATATGAATGCAATCTATACACTGGGGGGAGAACCTCTGGGGGAATCTAGGATGGAAAAGGACCTGGGGGTCCTAGTGGATGATAGGCTCAGCAATGGCATGCAATGCCAAGCTGCTGCTAATAAAGCAAACAGAATATTGGCATGCATTAAAAGGGGGATCAACTGCAGAGATAAAACGATAATTCTCCCGCTCTACAAGACTCTGGTCCGGCCGCACCTGGAGTATGCTGTCCAGTTCTGGGCACCAGTCCTCAGGAGGGACGTACTGGAAATGGAGCGAGTACAAAGAAGGGCAACAAAGCTAATAAAGGGTCTGGAGGATCTTAGTTATGAGGAAAGGTTGCAAGCACTGAACTTATTCTCTCTGGAGAAGAGACGCTTGAGAGGGGATATGATTTCAATTTACAAATACTGTACTGGTGACCCCACAATAGGGATAAAACTTTTTCGCAGAAGAGAGTTTAATAAGACTCGTGGCCACTCATTACAATTAGAAGAAAAGAGGTTTAACCTTAAACTACGTAGAGGGTTCTTTACTGTAAGAACGGTAAGGATGTGGAATTCCCTTCCACAGGCGGTGGTCTCAGCGGGGAGCATTGATAGCTTCAAGAAACTATTAGATAATCACCTGAATGACCGCAATATACAGGGATATGTAATGTAATACTGACACATTATCACACACATAGGTTGGACTTGATGGACTTGTGTCTTTTTTCAACCTCACCTACTATGTAACTATGTATCTTCACATCAAACGGTATTATACTATATACCATTCGCTCTTTGTTTCCTACATATGATATACGGCATCACCAATCAACGCCACTGGTTGTATCGTTGGACTTCCCCGTCGGCGGGGCTTCCTCTACACATGCTGTATACCTTACAGCTGTAAGGTAAGGGGCCTAGGAACACGGAGGTGCCCCCACCTGTCAGCACCCTGTTTTTTATTTCCCCCCTGGCTCATCATCATCATCCTATTTATATCCAGGATTGTCACATCTGGTGGTGGGACTGTTGTCACCTTATTGATTTACAATTTTCCTTTTTCCTTGGTATATTAAGTTTTTCACCAAGTGTTGGCGGATTACCAACACCAATCACTGGGACTTGTTTATGGACACTTATATATTATTCACATTGTTAAATATTATTCACGTATGTACCTATATCAGCAGCTGAATATCATACTTATATTTATATACACAGGATTATAGTCATTTTATTGGAGAGTTTTTTCATGACATTATGATAGAGTCTGGATATATGCTCCTTCTATAGCAGATTCACATACCCCTACACATTCTCTGCTGGTACACATTTCCAGCCTTCATACTTTATTTTTTTCCTTATTTGGTTGATCACAGTAATGTTTTCTTTTCTACATATCATTCAGTGAGATTTGTCTGTGTGCACATTTTAGTTATGTATTTGCATCTATGAGCACGCTTTTATATGCATTTGTTCTTATGTTCAGGTCATTTGACATCCTGGGATTTATTTAGTTTAGCTCTCCCCAACCCCCCCCCCCCTTTTTATCACAGCGCAGCCACCACCCCCCATATTTAAAGGTTTGCAATTTTATGTTGAGGAACATTATTCCAAAATTATTCGACAATTCTTACATGCAGCTTTTCACAGATTGGTGAACCTCTGCCCATCTTTACTTCTGAGACACTCTGACTCTCTAATGCCACATACACACGAGCGGACTTCTCGTCGGACTGAACTCCGAAGGACTTTTCGATGGAGTTCCAACTAAACGGACTTGCCTACACACGATCACACCGAAGTCCGATCGTTTTGAAAGTGATGTCGTACTACCGGACTAGAATAAGGAAGTTCATAGCCAGTAGCCAATAGCTGCCCTTGCGTCGTTTTTAGTCCGTCGGACTAGCATACAGACGAATGGATTTTTCGATAGGAATCACAATAGGAAAAAGGTCCGATGAAGCCCGCACACTATCGAACTGTCCGATGGATTCGTTCCGTCAGACCTTTGATGCCGATGGAAGCCCAGAGACATCATGTCAGCTGCTCCCAGTGCAGGATCCAAAGGTGTTCCAAGGCACTAGGGGGAGGCTGTCCACAGTACGTGATCCCCGGCTGGTGGGTGCTGAGCTATGGGAGGAAGAATAAGACCCAAATGTCCGGAAGGTGGAACCGGCGTGTGATCGAGCACCAAGCCAGGAACAGGAAGCAGGAACCGGATGAGGACCAGCGTGGAGCGCACCTGACACTGGAGGGAGAGCAGCGGAAGTGTCGTATGGACGTGTCAGATGACGCGTTTCAATGCATCCGCATTTTCCTCAGATCTAACAGGCTAATGGAGTGGACAGAATTTATATAAAAGAACTGGAGACCGTCGCTAAGTGACGGCGTCGCCCGGAACAGGAAGTACTAGTAATGTTAAAAGAAATCCTTAAAGGGACAACAACGAATAATGATATAGATAAGAAAGAAAACTAAACTGATGAGAATTCATACCTAAAATAGAATGAGATAGAAAATAAGTACATGAAAATGAAAAATAGAGAAAAAGTGGAAAAAAAGTGCTGAAAAACAATAAGAAAAAAATATAATAATGCAAATAAAATTAAAAATAGGAAATAATGAAAGGAAAAATAAAAAAAATAATAATAATAAATAATAAAAAATAAAGATAAAAAAATAATAAATAAATGATAAATGATAAATAATAAATAAATAATAAATAATAAAAAATAAAAAATAAGAAATAAGTGGAAATAATGGAAAAATAGAAAAATGGAAAAAAAAGGCTAAATAATGAAAAATATATGTATGAAAATAAAAATAAATATAAAAATAAACTAAGAAATTATAATAAATAAGTGGAAGGAAAAGTACTATGAAAAAATATATAGAGATAAAGGATGATAATGAGGTCGTGATATTATAGAAAAATATAAATATGAAATTATATATAAAAAAATGTTATAGAAAAAAAAAATATATATATATATATGGAGAAAAGGTATAATAAAAAAAGAAATGACAATGTATACGGAATGCTAAATATAGAGGAGACCTAAAACAAAGAGTAGGCCAATCGGATAATGAACTAAACATGGAAACCAAAGTAAAAAAAGTCAAGGCTAAAAGAATACACACATGACATACGTAAATGTGTGTGACTGTAGAAACAGGGACAAGGATATGGAAAGATTCAGTGAGTGCAATGTAGAAAAATAGACTAAAGAAAAGGGAGAAAGAGAGGGGGAAAACAGAAGAAGGGCTATGGGGCTTGAAAAAAGAGTAATCGGCCCAAATTTGTACAATATAAATCTTCAAATAATGCAAAAATCAGGAAATGATGATACTCAAAGACCATATCATAGGGGTAATGAAAGAAAAAAGGGGAGCAAAAATCATGTTATATTACTGTATTAATCTCTATCTCTTCGTTGAGGCCATTGGGTGTCATGCTGTTTAATGTATATATCCAGAAAGTTTCTTGCCTGCATAGGCGTTGAAATCTTTCTGCTGGAGAGAAATGATCTGGTAAAGATTCGATGACCCACACATTTAGATCAGAAATATTTTGTTGATGGTGGGTGGTGAAATGGCGGGCAGTACTGTATAGAGGGTTGTTAGCTTGAACAGCTCTTTTATGGTCTCCAAACCTAGCGCGTAGAGTCCTGATCGTTCTGCCCACATATAGGAGCCCACAAGGACAGGAAATACAGTATATCACATAGGTTGTAGAGCAATTGAAGAAGGATTTAAGAGAATGTTGGTTACCATTAGTACTAAAGGTTTTCCTACCATGTGTAACATGGGAACAGGTGAGGCATAGCGCTTTGTTGCACCGGTACATGCCGACTAATGGAATGAGGGTAAGTTGTTTAGATATAGAGGATTTTTTCTGAGCTGGGATTTTGCTCGGAGCAATTTTAGCCTTAACGTTGGGGGCCCTGCGATAGGCAAATTTGGGAACAAGAGGTAAGGAAGATGATAAATGAGGATCCTGGGTCAAGATGGACCAATTCTTTTTGATAATATGTTTCATTTTTTTGTGACTCGCATGGAATTGCGTATGAATCTAGTTGTTGGTTCAGTGTTCTGATTCTTAGGGTTAGGAAGAGTATCTGTCAAAAAGAAATAGGCAGCTTCATAGATGGTATTGGTCGAGTAGCCCTTGTCTGTGAATTTCTTAGAGAGAGTGGTACATTGGGACCTGTAGTCCTCTAATCTGGTGCAGTTTCTCCTGAGTCGATGGAACTGGCTTTTGGGTATATTGTTAACCCATCTAGGGTGATGACAACTGGAGAAATGTAGAAACGAATTCCCGGCCGTGGGTTTGGTATAATTCTTAGTGGCGATCTGGTTATTGGTATGGAATAATTCCAAGTCCAAAAAACAGATGGATACTGGATCGATAACAGATGTGAATGATAAACTGAAAGGGTTGTTGTTACAAAAAGTGATGAATTCCTGAACAGAACTAGGGGGACCATCCCAGATGATAATGATGTCATCTATGTAGCGACCATAGAAGACCAGGTGTGCCGAAAAGGGATTGTTGTCCCAAATACACCTGGTCTCCCATAGTCCCATGGTCAGGTTGGTGTAACTCGGTGCGAAGTTAGCGCCCATTGCCGTCCCCTGTTTCTGTAAGTGAAAATGACCAACAAAAAGTAAAATAATTGTGTTCTAAACAAAACTTGGTGGCAAAGATAATGAAATCTATTTGTGATGAATTCAAAAGAGGATTAGAATGAAGGTAGTGTGCAACTGCTTTGAGTCCTACTTCATGGGGTATAGACGTGTAAAGAGAACACACATCCAGAGAAACCCATAAGTAGGAGGACTCCCATCTGTAAGGTTGTAAAAGATCTATTAAGTGGGTTCCATCCCTAATATAGGATGGGAGGGACTGAGCCAATGGTTGCAAAAATTGATCTATATATAATGAATAGCTGGTGGTAATGCTATTCATGGATGCCACTATGGGACGGCCTGGTGGGTTATTGGTGTCTTTTTGAATCTTGGGTAAATGGTACAGGTACGGGACCTGAAAAAAGGGTTTTTGAAAAAAGGCTGCCTCTGATTTGCTAAGAATACCGTGAGCTAATGCCTGTGAAATAATGACCTTGGACTCCTCAATGAATTGTGCCAATGGGTCACTTTTAAATTTTTCATAAGTATGGGTATCAGACAGGAGACGGTAAGTCTCCTGGAGATAGTCAGATCTATTTTGTAAAACAATCCCTCCCCCTTTATCTATGGATTTGATGATAATTTCAGTATTGGTACTGAGGGATTTGAGAGCTGTGAGTTCCTGGGGGCTAAGGTTGCGGGTGGAGTAATGGGCCTTAGAGGATTCTGAAGAGCAAAGATCTAAGAGTTCTTTGTACACAACTTGGTAAAAGGTGGTTAAAAAGGGACCTTTTGATTGGGTGGGGTAGAAAATGGATTTAGGTCTAAAAGACGTATGTTGGATGGGTGGAGTAGACTGGGAATATTGAGACCAGGGGCGTTGCTAGGGGTGGCTATTGGGGCTATAGCCCCGAATTTGGGGCCCATAGCCCAGAGTCTCTTACCAGCGGGTCGCTGCTGCGGCTACTTTGGCAGGTTGGCTGGCTGCATGAGACAGGGGGAGGAGAGAAGTGAGTGGGCGGACAAGCGGAGATGACCTCTTTCTCTGCCCGTTCCACATCAGAGCTCTTTACAGCCGGGCCTCTTCAATGTGGGAGCAAGGTGCGGCGGGCAGCAGAGAGATGACATCATCTCTCACTGCCCGCCACAGATCAGCACTCTTTCTCCCTCACAGTGGAGTTGGGGTCACGTGCTTCCTGTCATCGGTGGAGCTCCACTATGCAGCCAGACCCCCTTGCTTCAATGTCAGAGGTGTAGCAAGATGACATCTCTCACTGCGTGCCCCGCATCACTGCTCTTCTGCCCTCACTAAATGGACCAGTGCTGCCAGCCTGCCACCAATGCAGTGTCAATGCACATTTGGTGGCACTGGCTGACATGGCAAGTGACAACCCACATCCGGTGGCAGGCGATGTGGCAAGTGACAATCTGCAAATGGTGGCAGGAGACGTGGCAATCTGCAAATGGTGGCAGGAGATGTGGCAAGTGACAATCTGCAAATGGTAGCAGGTGACATGGCAATCTGCAAATGGTGGCAGGTGACGTGGCAAGCGACAATCCACATCTGGGGGAGGTGACCTTGGCAAGTAACACGCTGCATGTGGTGACAGGCGACGGCGGCACGCTGCATCTGGTGGCAGGAGATAGGGCAAGTGACACACCCAGGGCTCCCACTGATTCTGCATTATGGTGAGTTGAACCGCTTCATTATATATTAGAATGTAACAACAGAAACAATGCGCTTCAAACACCCTGACACCATATCAACTATGGTGCCATGATGATTGAAGCGCCAACAGCCATTGCCCGCAAAATATGGCTTACCACCGGCTCCCCCCCCCCCCCCCCCGCGGGCCTGCAAAAAGGTTGGAGACCGCTGCTATGGGCTCTAGCCCCAGATCTTTTGCAGACCTAGCAACGCCCCCGGCGGTGACGTACAACACGTACGACGAGCCGTGAAAAATGAAGTTCAATAGCCAGTGCGGCTTTTCTGCTTGATTCCGAGCATGCGTGGAATTTTGTGCGTCGGAATTGTGTACACACGCTCGGAATTTCCGAGAACGGATTTTATTGTTGGAGAATTTGAGAACCAGCTCTCAAATTTTTGTTGTTGGAAATTTCGACAACAAAATGTCCGATGGAGCCTACACACGGTCGGAATTTCCAACAAGCTCACATCGAACATTTGTTGTCGGAAAATCCTATCGTGTGTACACGGCATTAGAGTCTGCAAAAGAAGTGGGACTGGGGCAGAGGTTCACCTTCCAGCAGGACAACGACCCTAAACATACAGCCAGAGCTACAATTGAATGGTTTAGATCAAAGCATATTCATATGTTAGAATGGCCCAGTCAAAGTCCAGACCTAAATCCAGTGAGAATCTGTGGCAAGACTTGAAAATTGCTGTTCACAGACGCTCTCCATCCAATCTGACAGAGCTTGAGCTATTTTGCAAAGAAGAATGGGCAAAAATGTCACTCTCTAGATGTGCAAAGCTGGTAGAGACATCCCCAAAAAGACTTGCAGCTGTAATTGCAGTAAAAGGGGGTTCTACAAAGTATTGACTCAGGAGGGCTGAATATAAATGCACGCCACACTTTGCACATATTTATTTGTAAAAAATTGGCAGTGATCAGCGACTTATAGTGTGACTGCGATAGTTGCTTGGTTTTTCTTCTTTTTTTAGCTTTTCCGTCAGCTTTTTTTCCTTTTTTTTTTTCTTCTTCCTATTTATTTATTATTATTATTTTTTGCTAGGATAAGGGGTTATAGGTAAAGTTAGGTTAGGATTAGGGGTTAGGGTTATTCAGGGCTTATTTTCTCAGAGAATAGGTGCAGGAACCCCCCTTTTGGAGTTACCCCTTGTCTCCGCCCCTACCTACCTCCGAGCACCGTTCCTATGTTCCTCCCCTACCCACCTCCCAGTACAGCGTCTTTTAGAGAATACAGAACCAAGTAACATGTGTATGGAACTTGTTAATGATAACAAGAAAAGCAGTAAAATAGATCCCCTTCAGCCAACACCAATAGATGCCCCTCCCCCTAGCAACAATGGACCACAGGCAACAAAATACCCCCCCCCCCCCAGCAACAATAGACCCTCAGCAGCAATAACAGATCTCCCCACAGGCAGGATCAATAGACCCTCCAGCAGCCAGCTACAATAGACTGCTCCCTCAACAGTAGATCCCTTGTAATAATAGATCAATTCCAGAGGCAATAGGACCCCCAGCAGCAACAATAAACCTCCCCAGCAACAACTCCCCCCGCAAAAATATACCCCCTCCAGCAACAATAGATCCCTCCATCAATAGACACTGTAGCACAACCCAGCTCCCCTTGCCATTACATACATTCAGTGCTGGAGTTGCCGGAACTGCGTTCCCCTGTGTTTCCTCTGAAAAAAAAACCCCCTGGGGATATTTATTATATATTTTTGTTAGGGTTAGGGGGTTAATAGTGCTAATACTACTGCTACTACTAATAATAATATTAGAAAAATGAATAAATAAATGTAAAATAAATACACAAATAAATGAAAAAATTATAATAAATAAATAAATACAATAAATTAAAGAGGGAGTCCACCTAAATCCACCTAAAAAAAAAAAATATTAAAAGCCAGCAGCTACAAATACTGCAGCTGCTGACTTTTAATAAATGGCCACTTACCTGTCCCGGGGTCCAGCGATGTCGGCAGCCGACGCCGATAACCCGCTCGATTCTCGGCAGCTGCCGCCGCCAACCTAGGTGAGGGAATCAGGAAGTGAGGAGTTGCGGCTTCACTTCCCGGTTCCCTACTGCGCATGCGCGAGTCGCGCTGTGCATCGTAACTGGTCCCCGCTCTCTCCTGGGAGCTGTGTGTTTCCCAGGAGACAGCGCAGAGGGACAGGAAGAGGCATAGACTCCCGTGGGAGTCTATGCCGGAAGTGGATGCAAATACCTGTCTTAGACAGGTATCTGCACCCCCCTCCCCCCTGAAAGGTGCCAAATGTGACACTGGAGGGGGGGAGGGTTCCGAAAAGCGGAAGTTCAATTTTTGTGTGGAACTCCGCTTTAATAATGTGTAATAACAAATAATTAACCCCTAACCCTTAAAAAAAAATAATAATAATCAATGACTAAACACCCTAACACAAAATACATACATAAATTATTATTATTAATAATAATAAAAAATGTATCTATTTTTGTTTGGGTGTTTATTATTAATAATAACAATAATTTATTTTTATTTTTTAAGATTAGGAGTTATCTATTATTTATGTATTATTACATAATAATTTGTTTTATTATTTATTTTTTATAATTTTCATTTATTTGTGTATTTTACATATATTCATTTATGTATTATTACTATTGTTTTTTTGTTTTTTGTTTTTTTAACAAATTTTCATTCAAGCAGAAAATCATGCAAAAACACGCAAATGGCGCGTTTCAATTAATTTCTATGGGAAAAAAATCGTGCCATAAACGCGTAGATATGCCCAATTTGAGCTACAAAAAAAGCTCCGGCACTTTTTTTTTTTTTTTTTGCACATCAGGCGACTTGTAGCGGAGATGTAAACCGTCTCCATAGAGAATAGTTGATTTTTGTTCTCCTCCGGCGTTTCGGAGGTTCGCGCTTCAAGGTACAAAACGCTGAGCTGTGAATGGGGCCTAAGCGATGAGGGGGCGGTGCTTTGCTGCGAATGGGAGGAGTCTGCTCAGTCACAGGCATGTGAAAAAAAAAAGTTGTGTAATGTTTCTGTCATTATAAAGTAAACAGTGCCCGTGTAGCCCGTATTATGTATTCCCCGTGTCTTCTGCGCATGCCCGGCAGTTATAGAGATGGTTCAGCTCTTCCACGCTCCTCCTCCCCGCCCCGCTAACATCACGATCTCTTGATTGTAAGCGCCTGGATCGGCGCATGCGCAGACGGCGCAGGAGTGGGGAGCAGAATTTCATGGGATGCAGAGCCGGCCTTCCCTGAGCCCGATCCCGGGAGCGCGCTCTAATGCAGCCCGGGGATTGCAGGCCGCAGCCCAACATGGCCGGGAACTGCAGCAGCTTCAACTCGCCCGGCACAGGGGAGATCATCCAGCTGAATGTGGGGGGCACCAGGTAGGTGGTGAGCCGTAGTAGGTAGGTGGGAGGTGAGCTGTCATTCATAGCAGAGGCAGGCTCAGGACTTCTTCACCTGTCTGGGGGGGAGGGAGGATAATCCTCCATGTCTGCTATATTATTATTATTATCACCCATGGGCCTCATTCACACCTGTGTGTGTGAGAAAAACGCACTGACCGTATGAGGAAATGCGCGCTTTGCCGCAGGTTTTGGAAGCGCGCTGCAAACGCATATTGCGAGGCCATTAATTGTTAATGCCGCCCCAAATGCGGTTAGCAGATGTGCGTTTTTCTGTGCGGCGTGCCCAGAAAGGGGCGGGGGCGTCTGGCACGCTTGTTGCGAATAGGGCCCATTCAAGTGAAGGGAGAGTCCTATGTGCGATGCGTGCAAACGCATTGGAGAACGCACGCTCTCGCTACGTGAACGGGGGCCTAATTCTTAATGGCAACCAGCAGATGTGTGCTTTTATTTCCTGCAAAACATGGAAAGCGCAGCCCCTCGGGGTCTCGTTCACACCTGAGTGGTCTGCGAAGGCATGAGAAAACGCGCGTCACGCTTCATTCTTCACCCCTCTCCTTCTGCATCATAGCCGAATGACGGCTACAGCCCGGGCTTACTTTGCCGGGAGGGCATCTATTGACGTCCTCCTGTGATCGCGCTGCCCGCACACCCCTATGGCGCACTGAGTCCTTTGGACTGATCAGGGTAAAGAGCCAGTCACAGCGGCCCTTTACCACGTGATCAGCTGTGTCCAATGACAGCTGATTACGGATGTAAACACAAGCCAGTTATCGGCTTTTCTTTTCTCATGCTGACAGCATAGGGAGAGGAGAGCTGATAACTGGCTTGTGTTAAAGGGACATCTACACTGATAATCAGTGCACTAATATCAATGTTCTGATTGTCAGTGCCCACCAGTGCTGCCAATCAGTGCCCACTAAGGATGGGCTCGGGCGTGTTTGCACACACCACAAGCAGAGCCCGCCAGGAAGTCGGCACTGCGCTAATCACAGACAGAGACATTTCCCGATCTCTGCAGCCGCACATCAGGAAAATGTTTTACTGCCTGTGATTAAGCGCAGGGCCGTGCCAACTTCCTGGCGGGCTCTGCACGTGGAGTGTGCGAACACGCCCGAGCCCATCCTTAGTGTCCACCAGTGCTGCCTCATCAGTGCCAAAAAAAGCTGAAAATTGGCCTGGGCAGGAAGAGGGTAAAAGTGCCCAGTAGGCAAGTGGTTAATTGATTACAACATTGAATGGCTTAACACTGCACTTTGTGTTTTGAAAACACGATTAATCATTTAAAACTGTCCACGTTATTGATGTACAATACGATCATCACACATAGATATTTATTTGCGCGGTCAACAAAATTCCACCGCAGCCGATAGACACGACATTGACCACGGGCTCACTAAATTGATGGAATAATGGTTCTCTAGTTTGCGGATTTATTCGCACAGAAGAATCCATTGGATGATCACATTGATAGGTGTGTAGCTGCCTTTATCTTGCTTGCGACTGATTGGACACTTATTGGCAGGACTGATTGGTCATTATAATTGGTTAACCACTTTGCGCGCCCGTGGTAAAGCCCAAAGACCGCTTCAGTGTGGGCTTGAAATGCCATCCAATGTATGTCTTCCAGTTCTGGCGCCACCCTGTTATCGCCGAGTCCTTGGGAATCAGCTGATCACAGAGCATAGTAAAGGGCCAGTCACAGAAGGCTCTATAATGAGTGTCTTAAAGGATAAGTTCACTTTTAAAAAAAAAATATATTAAATGCACATTTTATTTTTTGCAGGTAAAATAATACAAATTTTTTTTTGTGTTAGGGACCTGTAAAGCATTGCACCCAGGTTTAGAAGATCGTGGGTGTAATGCCACGGTCCTGCAGACTTGTCAGTATATCTGTCTGCTCCTCATATGGACAGGCAGATACAGACAGGAAAAGACAATGAACTACCTAGAGCACTCAGCAGCACCATGGTAGTTAATGAAGAGCCACAAAGGCACAGAACACTATGAGTGGATGATGCGCGGTGAGCTGTACACGACCGTTTATTTATTTATTTGTTTGTTTTAGATTGTGACAGTGAGCGAGGACAGAAGATCCCCCATTCTGTTCCCCCAAAACGGGGATTCGGGGTGCAGGGGCTGGTAAATTTGTAGTATGTTGCATGTTCCACCTTGAATATGGGTGTAACATGTTACAAAAGGTGATCTTAGCCTTTAATTCGTTTAACTGAGAAATGTTGAGAAATGTGCTGAAAATTAATGATGCAAATTTATAAGACGTCATGCAGAGCAGGCCAATAATGTCTATTAGATATAGGCTGGGTTACCTCTCATTTTCTGCTCCTGCAGTGTTGCTTTTAGTTCTTTTTCAGAAAATGTTTAGGACTTTGTTCAGATCGTGTAAATGACTTGCATGCTTTTCATTCTTTTGTAGTAAGTCGGCTGTGCCTGATCACTGGCGGGTGCTATATGTTAATATCAGAGTTATGCCCCGTACACACGTTCGGATTCTCCGACGGAAAATGTGTGATAGGACCTTGTTGTCGGAAATTCCGACCGTGTGTGGGCTCCATCACACATTTTCCATCGGATTTTCCGACACACAAAGTTTGAGAGCAGGCTATAAAATTTTCCGACAACAAAATCCGTTGTCGGAAATTCCTATCGTGTGTACACAAATCCGACGCACAAAGTGCCACGCATGCTCAGAATAAATAAAGAGATGAAAGCTATTGACTACTGCCCCGTTTATAGTCTCAACGTACGTGTTTTACATCACCACGTTCAGAACAATCGGATTTCCCGACAACTTTGTGTGACGGTGTGTATGCAAGACAAGTTTGAGCCAACATCCGTCGGAAAAAATCCATGGATTTTGTTTTCGGAACGTCCGATCAATGTCCGATCGTGTGTACAAGGCATAAAGACGCATTCTCACTTCTACACGTAACCTGCCTCCCCTCCCCCAGCACATGTATTATAGGTTGTAAATAAAATAAAAAAACCCAAGAAGAGGGTTAACGCTGCGCTAGAACAGTGTATATTGATAAGTAAATTTGTAAAAGCTGCCAGCACTAAAAGTCCAATACTAAACTCCAAAACACCAAAAAACAAAATAAGTGCAGCGCTAAAACTAAATATGAATTATATATCATACTAAAAATAACCATACAAAAGTGATTGATCCACCAAAAATAAAATATACAAAACACAGAACAGGTCTCCCATAGAGGACAGAGACAGATGTCTCACCATATATCACATGTGAGAAATTATAAAAAATATAAAAGTGACATAATAAGTCCCAATTATAAATATTGCAGAAAATCAAAAAAAGTCCATAAATAAAGTGAGTAGATGATCAAAGTGCATATAATCAGGAGAGGTGTGACACAGGTGAATCCAGCATCCAAAGTGATTCGCACCCAAGTGAGGTATGAGGCTCCTTACCAGCTCAGGATGACCACCATGACAGTGGTCTCACCAGGCATTTGGGAAATTATCAGGTCACCCACAAACCTATGCCGATCTTTCGAGTAGTAAATGTGGAACTAACAAGAAGCTCATCTCCTCGCTGAGCTGACAGCAGCAGCAGGGACAGCAGCCGGGCGCAGGAGGTGACAGTCCACTCCACACAGCAGAAGGATCTCATCTGCTGTGTGGAGTGGACTGTCACCTCCTGCGCCCGGCTGCTGTCCCTGCTGCTGCTGTCAGCTCAGCGAGGAGATGAGCTTCTTGTTAGTTCCACATTTACTACTGGAAAGATCGGCATAGGTTTGTGGGTGACCTGATAATTTCCCAAATGCCTGGTGAGACCACTGTCATGGTGGTCATCCTGAGCTGGTAAGGAGCCTCATACCTCACTTGGGTGCAAGTCACTTTGGATGCTGGATTCACCTGTGTCACACCTCTCCTGATTATATGCACTTTGATCATCTACTCACTTTATTTATGGACTTTTTTTGATTTTCTGCAATATTTATAATTGGGACTTATGTCACTTTTATATTTTTTATAATTTCTCACATGTGATATATGGTGAGACATCTGTCTCTGTCCTCTATGGGAGACCTGTTCTGTGTTTTGTATATTTTATTTTTGGTGGATCAATCACTTTTGTATGGTTATTTTTAGTATGATATATAATTCATATTTAGTTTTAGCGCTGCACTTATTTTGTTTTTTATTATAGGTTGTACCCCTCCTTCTTTTTTTTTTTTTTTAATATTGACACTGTGCACACCCAACTTTAACGCTGAAATTGAATCTGTTTTCTATTTTTTTTCTGAGCTTTGTCAACATGCTAATATAACTTTTAATAAAACTTTTCTGTTTTCATTACACATCCTAGACCCATTTATGCTAGAACTGGGTCTTTGTGCTGTTCTATGCAATGCAGGCCAATCATGGCTGATAGGAGGGTCCAGCAGGGGTGCTGTACAAAGCTTCCTGAAAACAGCACAACACCCTGCTTCAAGAAAAAAAGCAGAACTCACAAAGTAAAGTACACTTGTGTAAATGAGTCCTAAAGATGGCTACATATTATACAACTTTTTGTTTTTATTTCCTTTTAGATTTACCTTCAAATATGTAGTGCAAGAGCCTGCCTGATTTGCATCCAAATTAAAAATGTTTAGGTTTGACCACCATATATTATATGGTTTTGGTAAATCTAAAGGAAAAATGTAGAGTCCTTTCACATGGGTTGTCTGCACGGCAGACTCCGCTTTGCTCAGTGGGGGATCACTCCATTGAGCAGGCGGATGACAGGTCCGTCTCCGCTCGCTGTGTAGAGATGGACCCGTCAGAGCCCCGCTCTCCTCTATGGGGAGATCAGATGAAAACGGATCGCCTGTCCGTTTTTTATCCAATCCGCCAGATGGATGGAAAATAGGGTCACCATCCGTCTGCGTTTCACGGGTCGGATCGGATAGCAGCCGGCGTCAGCGGACATGTCACCGCTGACATCCGCTGTCCCATAGGGGTGAATGCAGTGTCCGATCAGGTCCACCTGAAAAACTGACAGGCGGACATGATCGGAAGGCCCGTGTAAAAGGGGCCTTAGGTCCCAATCACACTTGCGCTTGGGGCTGTGTGATTACATGCAGAAACCCCAGCAGAGGGTCTCTTCCCTGGGCCAATCCCTCCCATTGCTTTCAATGAGGCTTTCTCCTACAGCTAATTGCACATGGCCTCATTTACAGGTGTGAATGGAGCCCAGATTATACAACTAAACTCAGGCATGTTTGTGTGGTCAGCTTAAATGGCATCTGCAATTACACTTGGGGCTCTTTCACACGGACGTGTCCGTGTACGGAGCCCGCTCTGCTCAGCGGGGGATCGCTCCGCCGATCCCCGCTGAGCAGGCAGATGACAGGTCTGTCTCTGCACACTGTGCAGCGACGGACCTGTCAGAGTGCCACACTCCCCTATGGGGGATCGGATGAAGACGGACCGTAGAGTTTTTCCTCCGTTCCACTTTTTCGGATCGGAGCGGGTCGGATGTCAGCGGACATGTCACCGCTGACATCCGACGCTCCATAGAGGTCTATGGAGCGTCCGTTCAGGTCCGCCTAAAAAACTGACAGGCGGACCTGAACGGATCGTTCATGTGAAAGAGGCCTTACAGTTACATATATTAAAGCAGAGTTCCACCCAAAAGTGGAACTTCTGCTTTAAGCACACCTTGCCCCCTTACATGCTGGGGGGGGGGGGGAGTGGGTGCTTAGTTTTGAGTGGGACTTCCTGTCCAACATCCTGCTTCCGCCTATGGACCGTCTAGGCAAATCCTCCTCTCCCCATAGGCGGTCTCTTCCTCTCTGCAATCTTCTGGGACACCTGACACGTCCCAGAAGATTGGCTGTCCACTGGGAGAGCGCAGTGCGCGCCCGGCCGTGAAGCTGCAAGCTGTCCCGACCGGGTGCCCACAGTATCGATGGAGGAGGGGGAGAGGAGTGAGGCTCCTTGCGGCCGCATCGCTGGACCGTGGAACAGGTGAGTGTCTGTTTATTAAAAGTCAGCAGCTATACATTTTGTAGCTGCTGACTTTTAATAAACCAAAAAAAGGCTGGAACTCCGCCTTAAAGTGATTGTAAAGTCTTTCTTTTTTTTTTTTCTATTAAAATAACAAACATGTTATACTTACCTGCCCCGTGTAGTGGTTTTGCACAGAGAAGCCCCGATTCTTCTCTTCCCGGGTCCCTGAATGGAGCTCCTGGCCCCTCCCTCCTGTTGAGTGCCCCCACAAGCAAACAGCTTGCCATGGGGGCTCCCAAGCTGAGCTGCAGCTCCGTGTATCCATTCAGACACAGAGCCGTGGTTGTGCCCCTGCCCCCTTTCTCTCTCCTCTTTGACTAACTGAGTTTGACAGCAGCAGGAGCCAATGGCGCCGCTGCTCTGTCTTAGCCAATCAGGAGGGAGAGTCCTGGATGACCAAGCCATTCGTGAACATCGTTTGATGTAAATGGGGCTCAGGTAAGTATTAGGGGGGCTGCTGCACACAGAAGGCTTTTTATCTTAATGCATAGAATGCATTAAGATAAAAAACCTTCTGCCTTTACAGTCACGTTAACTTGTACCCAGTCCTGCAAGATATCCACGTCGTACAGCTGCTTGTCAAAATCTTCCCGGCTGGCCCTCTGCATGTCCTCTGCACTTTCACAACATCCTATGGAAAGTTAGTGGGAATGACCGGCTTGTACTCCAGATCTCTCTATAGGATTGAATGAAAGCAATGATTGTTCTTATGCAGGCAACAGAACAAGCATGAATTTTCTTTTTTTTTTTTGTCTGTCAAACCTTTTATAGCTGTGAAGTTGATATCTAGACAGCTGCAGAAATAAGATTTGTTATTCATAAGAATGTTAATAATTTTGTTTCTCTCCAGATTTAGTACATCAAGACAAACACTCATGTGGATCCCAGACTCCTTTTTTTCCAGGTATGTATCAGTGCTGCCTATATGCTACTTGTAGATACAGTTCTTCAAGGATAGAAATGTGCTATTTAAATCGCCTTGCATGGTTTCTTTTTATAATGCATTGGATTTTTCATTGTAGTACAGGTTTTATACAGCCTTACCCCCGCTCGTTGGTTTTCTGGGACTTGCTACTTCTGAGCCAATATGTACAGACCAGGGAGTGCCAAGTTCTAACATCCCCCATATAAAAACACTTCTTAACCACCTTTACCCCCCTTCATGACCAGGCCATTTCTTTGCGATATGGCACTGCGTTACTTTACCTGACAGTTGTGTGGCTGTACCCAAATATAATTTATGTAATTTTTTCCCCACAAATACGGTAGAACTTTCTTTTGGGGGTATTTGATCACCTCTGTGTGTTGTGGTTTTTTTTTTTTTTTTTTTTTTGCACTAATAAACCAAACAAAGACAGACAATTAAAAAAACAATATTTTTTACTTTCTGCTATAAAACATTTCCACTAAAAATATGTAAAAAATCAAATTTCTTCATAATTTTAGGCCACTATGTATTCTGTTTACATATTTTTGGTAAAAAAAATAGGCGTATATTGATTGGTTTGTGCAAAAGTTTATAGCGTCTACAAACTAAGTTGTGTGTATATATACTCCAATTTTGTTTTTTTTGTATACTAGTAATGGCGGCGATCAGCGACCTATAGCAGGACTGCAATATTGTGGTGGACACTTTGTGGGAACCAGTGACACCAATACAGTGATCAGTGCTAAAAATATGCACTGTTACTGTACTAATGACACTGGCAGGGAAGGGGTGCGATCAAAGGGTTAAATGTGTGCCTAGCCAGTGTTTTTGTGTACTTTTGTGTGTTGCTTTTACTAAGGGATGTGAAGGATTTTATTCCCTGCTTTTCGGGGAGAGAAAATCCATCACATCCCCTCTGTCAGAATGGAGCTTTGCCTTGTCTACATTGGCAGAGCTTCATCCAGCCTCTCTTCCTGATGATTAGCGGGTGCCGTCAGACATCCATTCGCTGGCACCCGCTGATCACAGTAGAAGCAGCGCACGCGTGCACCCCCTAGGCGCAAGTGCAGAATCGCGTATAAATATGTGATTCTGCACAGAAAGGCTGCCCTGTAGCAGTAAATCTTCTATGGGGAGGTTAAGTGATTAATATGTATGTTTATTCTAAATATGTATACATGAGACACCACTGATTTCATAAAGGCACTTGTTTGTTCCGTTATATAGCCCCAGCCATCTTCTGGAATTTCGCAAAGCTTTAGGTGGAAGAAAAACCTAACACTATTTATTTTTAAAAACACTTTTATTCCCTCCTTCTACCTATCTTTTGTAAAAAAATAAATTAATGTAAAAAGATTTGTGAAGTTACACCTCACTGACACAGCTGTGGAATCACGTGACCGGAGTAGATTAAAACTAGGTTAAGTAAACATCCTTTTTATTTTTTTTTTTTTTTTTTTTTTTTTTTTTTTTTACACAGGATATGCAGGATAGGTGGGAGGAGGGAATATTTTTAACCACTACCTGCCGACCTGGCGCGTATATGTGTTGCCTCTCGGGTGATAGACTTTAACCGCTTGCCTACAGCCCCACGTACATGTACAGCGGGGCGACGGCTCCTACAGGCGATATCACATATCTGTACGTGATCGCCTCTTCCACGTTTGCAGCGCTAACGCTGTGATTGGACTCAGCAGGTTCAGCAGACCAGATGTCCACCGGGACCTGCCAATCATTGACGAGAGAGGCAGATCGCCGTTCTGCTAGTAGTGGAGACAGAAATCCTGTTTCTGCTAAGCAGGAACCCGGCTCTCTCTTTTCACAGCCAAAGCACCCCATACAGTTATAAAACACTCCCTAGAGCACATTTAACCCTATTGATCGCCCCTGTTGTTAACCCCTTCCATGCCAGTGTCATTATTACAGTGGCAGTGTATTTCTTTTTAGCACTGATCACTGTATTGGTGCCACTGGTCCCCAAAAAGTGTCAGTGTCAGATTTGTCTGCCACAATGTCACAGTCAAAAATCGCTGTTCGCCGCCATTACTAGTAAAAAAGAAAAAAATTGTTTTGAAAATTCCATAAATCTATCCCATAGTTTGTAGACTTTTGTGCAAACCAATCAATATACGCTTTTTGGGATTTTTTTTTTTTTTTCTTACCAAAAATATGTAGCAGAATACATATTGACTTAAATGGATGAAGAAATTTTTTTATTTTTTTTTCAAAATTGTCTGTCAGTCTTTTTTTTTTTTTTTTTTTTTTTTGTTTTGTTTCTAGCACAAAAAATAAAAACCGCAGAGGTGATCAAATACCACCAAAAGAAACCTCTATTTGTAGGAAAAAAGACATCAATTTTATTTTGGGTGCAACTTCGCACAACCGTGCAATTGTCAGCTAAAGTAATGCAGTGCTGTATCATAAAAAAATGTCCTGGTCATGAAGGGGGGTAAACCTCTTGGAGCAGAAGTGGGTAATGATGAGCGGCCGCGTATATGCAGCCCTAGGTAAACACTTTACTCTGCTGAGAGCATGCTTTCCTGCGCACTCCCAGCACAGTAATGAATGGGAACTAGAAATCTCCTGATGCATATTTGCATTCAGGAGCTTTCTGACAATGCGACTGCCAATCACAGTGGTCACGTGATAAGAATGCCCGCCTCCCGGCATTTAGATCCACTTGAAGAGCTGGGAGGCAGCATCAGGGGGGGTTAAGAATAGGTTAGTGTTAGGTTTTTCTTCTCCCTATAGCTAACCATACACAGCTCAAATTTCAGCAGATTCCTATTTTATTAATGTATAACATTTAAATGAATGAAGTCCCCTTCACATCAGTCCTCAGTCCCCCTGTCTTACCTTACAATCCTCACCAGAGCAGCAGCTTGGCACAGGGTGGGAGGCAAAGCACTTCGGAACTGAGGACAGAAGCTGGGGGTGGCTCTAGATGCCGCTGCCATTGATCAGCAGCACCATAGCAATGAATGACACATTGTAGCCTTACTGCTCAGCGTCATTGGTTGCTATGGTGCTGGTGGCTGGCCCCCCTGCACCACGGAAGCATATGATGCAAATTAGGGTTGCACCGATACTAGTATCGGTATCTGTGCCGATACTGAGCATTTGCCTGAGTACTTGTACTCGGGCAAACGCTACAATGCTTAATCCGATACCTGGACAGTCAGGGGTGATCGGTGCGGCGCTGGAGAGGAGTTACAATCGCCGATAGATTTCAATAAAGCAGCTGACAGACGCTGCTTCTCCTCTCCCTCCCGCGGCTTTCAGCTGCTTTATTGAAACGTACACAGGAAGATCAGTGGTTGTAACTCCTCCCCAGCGCCGCACCGATGACCGACTGTCCCCCCACATCCTCCTCCTCAGTGCTCCTACGCCCCGCCCCCCCCGTCCCGTCCTCGATCTGTCAGGGTGGAGAGCGGAGGAATGAGCCGGGAAATGTCATTTACCAGCTCTTTCCTTTTCCGAATGCACAGTCAGTGATCACTGACTGTTCATTCATAACTGTCACTGAGCATTGTAAACTGTGTTTACGATGCTTCAGTTTATGAATAGAGAAGACCCGCTGTCTCCTCTCCATTCATCTTCAGTGCAGCTGAGGCTGCAGAGAAAGGGACTGGGGAATCTCTATCCTCAGTCCCTTTCCTTGTCTCAAGAGGGAGATGTCAGAGGTCTGTTAAGACCCCTGTTATCTCACCAAAGCCCCCCCCCCCCAACAGGGATCATAAATAAATAAAAAAAAATAAAATTAAATTGTAATAATATTGAAAAGGTTAAATATTAATATTGCAAAAATAATAAAAAATAACATAAAAAAACACACTGGCACTGTCCACCGATCACTCCACCCCCAAATAAAATAATAACTACTGACACAGTCCACGCATCATCAGTGCTGCATATTAGTACCCCTGTCACATGAAGTTTAAAAAAGTATCGGTGAGTACTTGACAAAAGTGTCGGTACTTGTGTCTTAAAGTGGTATCGGGACAACCCTAATGCAAATATAGAAAAAGTTGCTGTGGGGTGGGTAAAATCTTGTGGGCCTGATGTGGCTTGTGGGTCAGAGTTTGGAGACTCCATGCTTCAGAAGAACAAGCTGAATATATACCAGTCCAGCTGGTGGAGAGTCCAGTCTTTGCTCTCTTGCAGAGTGTTCTTTGGCACGGTGGGTCATATAGCATGCTCCTTGATGGATGCTGTGATTCTGATTGCGGACTGCTACATCACTACTGTGTCACTCAGTGACATAGTCATTAGTGGGAGGAACCTCAGTAAATAGAGGGCATTAGATCTGCCACGCCCTGAAGTATCAGGTAGTGCCAGCACTGTTGTGATTGGACTCGCCACCCACCTGACTGGTATGTGCTCGGCGTCTTTTTACAGGATCCTTGTGTATTTTTATTGCAATAATGTGCTTACATTACATATTTACCTTGTACTTCTCCGACCAATGTAAATACACTCAACCTGCAGATTTTTGAGTGCAGTGATCACTAATATCTATGTTTTGCTGCATGGTGTTTATTATTCCAGAAATAATAAGTCTGTTTATTTTACAGTCTGCTGAGTGGGAGAATCTCAACACTACGTGATGAAACTGGAGCTGTAAGTAATGTGCGGTGAGAAGCCTTGAAGATTGAATACAGTAAAAAGTGGCAGAACTGAGATTGTTGCCTCTAGGAACTAGTTGGACAGTTGAACTTTTAGGCCCCATTCACACAGGCAGACTGATGAGAACACCCGTGTATGTTTTACCTACCCAGGAGGCACAGGCGGGCAGTGCAGCCAGACCTCACACACCCTGCTCTTTCATTCTTGAGTTGGTATAGTCGGTACCCTAGATTTATGTGGTATTCCAGTGTGCTTGACTTTGGATGTGGCTGTACACCCAGGCATGTCTTTTATGTATGACAACGTTGTCGACTTTTAATTATTGTCTATTAACTGTGATTACAATTTGTCTATTTTTTTTTTTTCTTTACACTGATCAATAAAGTTCTTTTTTAGGAGAAATCACTGGCTGTCCAATTCCCTCTTGACACCTTTTGAACTACTTATAGGTCCTTCCTTTTTTTTCCCTTTGTTGCTATATTGATTTGTTCATGTGAAGTAGGGAGGTACCCCACCTCTCATTCTAGGTGAGTCGGTACTCCTCATCACGTAGTATAGTCCTAAACCTTACCAGTGTGCAGACAGCTACATGGCTTCATGCACATGCCTTCTTGTACATCCATGTGCCACTGTACCTGTGCATACGGCAGTGCTTTTGTAAACGCATGTACACCGTATGGAAAAAGTAGGGATGCACCGAAATTTCGGCCACTGAAACATATCGGCCGAAAATGGCCCTTTCGGCAAAAAGCCGAAAGGTAATTTTTGCCGATACTGGCGCCGAAAATGGGGCGGGGCTCCGCCCCGGTGCCGCCTATCAGGGGACTTCCTATATCGTTGAAATGGGGGAGAGCTGCCGCCGCCTGTTTCATTGCAGCGCAGGGAACATCACAGCTTTCATTTCAATAGCTGTGTGTTCCCCGCTGCGCGCCGTCACATACAGCCCCTCCCCCTTGTCTGGGCACTTTGATAGACAGATCACCCGTCCAATCCTGGGACGGGTGATCTGTCTATCGAAGTTCCTCGGAAAAGGGGGAGGGGCTGTATGTGGCGGCGCGCAGCGGCGAACACACAGCTATTGAAATGAAAGCTGTGATGTTCCCAGCGCTGTAATCAAACAGGCGGCGGCTCTCCTCTCCCTTCACTGGCTGCCCTACTGGGGACACTGGCTGCCCTACTGGGGACACTGGCTATGCTGCAATGGGGACACTGGCTGCCCTACTGGGGACACTGGCTGCCCTACTGGGGACACTGGCTATGCTGCAATGGGGACACTGGCTGCCCTACTGTGGACACTGGCTGCAATGGGGACACTGGCTGGCTGCATTGATCTCTTGTATCATGTCCGCAGTCTCTGATTCTCTAACCCTGTCCCCAGTCTCTGATCATCTCCAGTACCATGTCCGCAGTCTCTGACCATCTCCTGTACCATGTCCCCAGTCTCTGACCATCTCCTGTACCATGCCCCCGGCCTCTGACCATCTCCTGTACCATGTCCCCGGCCTCTGACCATCTCCTGTACCATGTCCCCGGCCTCTGACCATCTCCTGTACCATGTCCCCGGCCTCTGACCATCTCCTGTACCATGTCCCCGGCCTCTGACCATCTCCTGTACCATGTCCCCGGCCTCTGACCATCTCCTGTACCATGTCCCCGGCCTCTGACCATCTCCTGTACCATGTCCCCGGCCTCTGACCATCTCCTGTACCATGTCCCCGGCCTCTGACCATCTCCTGTACCATGTCCCCGGCCTCTGACCATCTCCTGTACCATGTCCCCGGCCTCTGACCATCTCCTGTACCATGTCCCCGGCCTCTGACCATCTCCTGTACCATGTCCCCGGCCTCTGACCATCTCCTGTACCATGTCCCCGGCCTCTGACCATCTCCTGTACCATGTCCCCGGCCTCTGACCATCTCCTGTACCATGTCCCCGGCCTCTGACCATCTCCTGTACCATGTCCCCGGCCTCTGACCATCTCCTGTACCATGTCCCCGGCCTCTGACCATCTCCTGTACCATGTCCCCGGCCTCTGACCATCTCCTGTACCATGTCCCCGGCCTCTGACCATCTCCTGTACCATGTCCCCGGCCTCTGACCATCTCCTGTACCATGTCCCCGGCCTCTGACCATCTCCTGTACCATGTCCCCGGCCTCTGACCATCTCCTGTACCATGTCCCCGGCCTCTGACCATCTCCTGTACCATGTCCCCGGCCTCTGACCATCTCCTGTACCATGTCCTCGGCCTCTGACCATCTCCTGTACCATGTCCTCGGCCTCTGACCATCTCCTGTATAAAAAATATTCTTAAAAACGGTCACTTTCGGTATCAGTGTTTCGGTTTTCGGGATCAAGGAAGATTTTCAGTATAGGTTTCGGCACCAAAAAACCCATTCGGTGTATCCCTAGAAAAAAAGTAAAAAATCTTTCAAATTCTTGTTGTACTCTTGTTTGTTAGCACAGCCATATACTTGAGTACAGCTGCACACAGCCATTCATGTTAATGACAGGCTGTACGCTGCGCCTGGGCAAAGGAAATATGTCTGCAGTTATGCTAAAGGTGCTCAACCAGTCCTTGTGCAAGAGTCCTTGGTTATCACGGGAACAAGTGTCCCCATTTCCCTTCACCACTCTATCCAGTTCTGAAAAAAAAGAAGTTGTTTTGCCTTTTTAGTTATACTGTATATTAAAAGGGAAGATTCTCCGTAGAAGTGTTATGCTTCCATCTAGTGGTGCTTATTGGTATTGCTATACATACTGTCCGTTACAATATATATTATATATAATATATGTGAGAAAACGCATACATATAAATTTATTTTATCAATACAAAAACTGCTTTAAAATTGCTTCTGGTCATCTGCAAGCCTGTATTGGTTTGTGTTGGCTATTACTTTGGCAATATGCACTTTAGCGCCTTTTCATTTTGTGTAATTAAATATGTATGATGGTAAACCACTTTAAGACCATGCTTTTTCTGACGCTTTGTTTACAAGTAAAAATCAGTATTTTTTTGTTAGAAAATTACTTGGAACCCCCAAACATTATATGATGATGGTTTATATATTTTTTTTCTTTTTGGAGAGACCCTAGAGAATAAAATGGCGGCCATTGCAATTTTTTAATGTCACACAGTATTTGCGCAGTGGTTTTTCAAATGCAATTTTTTGGGAGAAATACACTTTAATGCATTTTAATGCAAAAAACACTATATATAACCCAACTTTTGGTAAAATATAAAAGATGTTACGCTGAGTAAATTGATAACAGGTCACGCTTTAAAATTGCGCATGCTCGTGGAATGGCGACAAACTACGATACTTAAAAATCTACATAGGCGAAGTGTTGACATTTTTTTGCAGGTTGTTTAGATTTATCGAGGAGCTTTAGTGCTAGAATTATTGCTCTCGCTATAATGTTCGTGGCGATACCTCACGTGTGGTATGAACACAGTTTTGCATATTTTTGGTAAACCTACCGTATATACTTGAGTATAAGCTGACTTTTTCAGCACATTTTTTATGCTGAAAAAGCCTCCTTCGGCTTATACCTGAGTGAGGGTCTCCCGCTGTGTCATGCAGTCTTAACTGTTCGGCGGCCGTCCACTGTAACAAAGCCCCGCCTCCTCCTCGTCAGTGATAGACGGAACACTGGACACTGATACAATGCTGGGAAACTGAATCAGTGTTCCGTTTATCACGGATGAGGAGGAGGCGGGGCTTTGATACAGTGGACGGCCGCCGAACAGCCTGCAGTTGCATGACACAGCGGGAGACGCCCGCTGTTTGTAATCAAAGGTACAGGTGGGCACAGTGAGGCTGGAGATGGGCATTGTTTACCAGTAGCTGCTGCATTTCCCACCCTAGGCTTATACTCAAGTCAATATGTTTTTCCAGTTTTTTGTGGTAAAATTAGGTGCCTCGGTTTATATTTTCGGGTCAGCCTATCCTCGAGTATATATGGTATATGACACACACTCAGGGTTGACTCCTATAAAAGGGCCTGTTAAAAGCAAGTTCAAAAGGTAATAATCATAAAAGTTCTTTGAAGGAGTAATGTGATATCCAACAAGGTCCATAGGAAGTTCAGTATTATTGTAATACAGGACCAGTGGAGGGGGCTGGGCCACAGATGGAAGTCTGTAATGCTTAGGAGTGAAGCGTTTCTCAGAGGCGCTTTCTTCCTGTCTTTTTACTGCATTCACTAGAGTCGACTTTGCTCCTAAGTGTAGCATTTAATGGAATGCAAATTGGCAAGGACAACAATGTAACACTCACAAGATGGAGAGGAAAGTAAGGCTCAGCTGTATATTAGAAGCGTCCCGATGAAAAGGAATTCCTGCGTGCCACTTCAGGACAGAGACTGCGGTGTGACAGGGAAAGAAAGCTGACCTGTCCATGTGGTTCTGGGTATGTTCGTAGGACAGCAGCGTGGAGCGCAACGCCATGGATGGCGTGTGATGTCAGCGGGAGGCTTGGAGACACAATGCATTTCAGTCCATGATATGTTTTATATTATATATTTTACATGATATTTTTAACATATGTCTGTATTTGCACATGTATGTGCCATATTATTTTTATGCTCGCTTACATTCTTGGCTACAACTTGCCTTATATTGTCATATTACCAGCTTTTTTTTTATGTTTTATTCCCACCCACTTAGCCAGATTGACAATTGAATCTACCCTATTTAAACTCTGATCCTTTCTATCCCCGTTACACTTGAAAAAGGAGCGCGCATGCCCAGTATGTGTACCGCGCATACTCTGAAATGCATTTGTGTCTCCAAGCCTCCCGGTGACGTCACATGCCATCCATGGTGTTGCGCTCCATGTTGCTATCCTACGAACATACCCGGAACCACGTGGACCTTGCTGGCTTTCTTTCCCTGTCACACCGCGGTCTCTGTTCTCCTGGAGTGGCACACTGGATATCCTTCTCATCGGGGCACTTCTACTGTACAGATGAGCCTTACTTTCCTCTCCATCTTGTGAGTGTTACATTGTTGTCCTTGCCAATTTTGCATTCCATTAAATGCTACACTTAGGGGGGCGTGGCCAGGACCAGCATGTAAGAGGAAGTGTGTCTCACAGCTCCGCTCCAGCACAGCCAAACGATCCTCTCCCAGCAGCGATCCGATGGGGAATCACGGCTTTCCAGCTGGCTACCGACCCGCTCACCTTCCCAGTCCACCCACTGGCCCTCTGCACCCGCGGGAAAGCAAAGAAAAGGAGGAAAGTATGAATCCCAAAATCCAAGATGGTGCCGCCGCGGCCTTGGCTCAGCGCACGCCGAGGGGAAACGAGAAGGCCAGAGAGGGGACCAGCAAAAGGGCGCAGAGAAACCAGGGTAAGGAATACCCGAGAGACATGCTTTTCTATGCCCAAAAGCTGGGGGGGAGACCAGGAACAATGCGCAGAGGGGACTGCAGAGCCATCCAACGTGGCGGCACATGACACATCAGGGCAGCCTGCAGTGAACACTGGATGGCAGGGTGAGCTTGAAAACCCAGCAGAGCAGCCCCCCTCCCTGCACACAGACACTGACACTGAGGACCCTGAACAACCAACCCCGGCTGAAATACTTGCATGTGTGCACGGCCTCAGTGAATACTCTTAAAGAGCAATTTGGAGGCCTAAGAGAGGATGTATCCCCGCTAAGGCAGGATCTCCAAAAGATAGAACGAACTACCGCTGTTGAAAGCAGAGTGAGTGACATCGAAGACAAGCTTCCGCCAGTTGCTCGGGAGGCCCATATTGCCCACCAGCCGGCCAAAGGCACTAATAACAGAGCTGACGACATGGAGAATCGCCTGCGCCACAACAATACCCGCATAGTGGGCCTACTGGAGAAAACGGAGGGGAGAGACACCACCTCCTTTGTAGAGAGCTGGCTGACCGAGATTTTCGGGAGAGACGCCTTTTCCCCATTCTTCACAGTTGAGAGAGCACACTGTACACCAGGCCGCCCACCACAACCAGGCGCCCCCCCCCAGACCCATTCTGGCCCGTCTCTTACACTACAGAGACAGAGAAGCTGTACTGTGACACGCACGAAAGAAAGCCAATGTTCAGGTGAATGGGGTTAGTGTCATTCTATCCAGACTTCTCTGCAGAAGTGCAGAGACGCAGGGCCAAATTTTCAGATGTGAAGAGGCGTCTGTGGTCTCTGCAACTACCCTATGCTATGCTGTACCCCGCCAAGCTGAGAGTTACTGCTAACCGGCAGGCTCACTTCTTTGACGCGGATAAAGGATAAGTACAGCGCTGCTACAGAGATGCTAAAAAAATATATAATACAGTAAGCAGCTAACACACCTCTAAGACAAAGAAGTAAAAAATTCAGCAGATATATATATATATAGTGTAGCGCTATGTGTATGGGTAGGTCAAGGTGAGATGTTAGAATCGAGCCATCTAGCAATGGCCAGAAAACAAACAAAAAATTCATTTGAAAAGGTGAATTAAAAAAGGAATTTGGTTGCACAAATACAAAATCATATATAGAGCATAATGGGATACACCTGTGACAAAGTGAAAACAAAAACACAATATAAATCACTTAAATAAAGTCCATGTAAATAAGATGTGTCCTTGATGGAAATCAAAAAAAGCCACCACCAACAGTCTCTGAGGGTAAGTTGATGAGGGCAGCAACAGGATGTTACTGGTGGGTGAAACAGAGGAACACCAAATCCAATGTGACGTCTATGTATGTGTCAGAACCACCACCATAACATCTGAGGAGGCTTACCGGACGTAGAGGACTTGGAAAGACATACGTCTTGCAAGTCACAAAAAGCTTGTTTAGCCACCGGGGCTAGCAGGGTGAAAACATCAGGTATCCAAAACTTCAATAAGTGAGGAGGGAAGATCTGTAGGCAGCTTCAACCGTCCAGAGGTATCAGCAGACCATCCGGATGTATAATTGGAACCATGAGAGAAAGAAGACTCACATGGCGTGATATCGTTTTAAAAGGCATGCATTTATTAAAACATTAAAAGAAAAGCACTCACATGGTATACGATCATGTCCGCCCACATCTATGCTCATATTACTAAAACCAAGCCTGTTTATGATCGTATACCATGTGAGTGCTTTTCTTTTCTTCCCTCCTCACTTATTGAAGTTTTGGATACCTGATGTTTTCACCCTGCTAGCCCCGGTGGCTAAACAAGCTTTTTGTGACTTGCAAGACGTATGTCTTTCCAAGTCCTCTACGTCCGGTAAGCCTCCTCAGATGTTATGGTGGTGGTTCTGACACATACATAGACGTCACATTGGATTTGGTGTTCCTGTTTCACCCACCAGTAACATCCTGTTGCTGCCCTCATCAACTTACCCTCAGAGACTGTTGGTGGTGGCTTTTTTTGATTTCCATCAAGGACACATCTTATTTACATGGACTTTATTTAAGTGATTTATATTGTGTTTTTGTTTTCACTTTGTCACAGGTGTATCCCATTATGCTCTATATATGATTTTGTATTTGTGCAACCAAATTCCTTTTTTAATTCACCTTTTCAAATTAATTTTTTGTTTGTTTTCTGGCCATTGCTAGATGGCTCGATTCTAACATCTCACCTTGACCTACCCATACACATAGCGCTACACTATATATATATATCTGCGGTCACTTCTTTGACGCGGCCCTGTGGCTGGACCATAACGAATGGAGGAAGGAGATTGATCTGCCCGATACTGCTGAGGTGCCTGGGTCCAGGCCCCCGAAGATCCACATAAGTGCCATAAAGAAAATCCATTGGGTGTTCACTCTTCGCCCCTTTGTTGGTTCTCTTTTCCCTTTATGATCCTACGCATATTTGCTTTTTGAGTCTTTTTTTTTTTTTTTTTTTTTCTCTTCCCCCTTGGTTTTACTCCTATGACATGAAGACCACGCATATTGGGAAAATCTATGCTTTGTGCTGCTGGGAGACATAATATTACCACGCGAACTGTGAGCTATCTTGTGAAGTTGGCAAGAAAAAATGCGCCCTCTCTACGTGAGATGTAAAGCAAGAGCACCATGTTTGTTTCTGTTTCAAGTTCAACTACATAAGCCTGTCCTGTTGACGGCCTGGTTTTATGTGGTGTTTTTTTTTTTTTTTTTTTTTTTTAATACTTGCTTTACTTCTACCAAAGGCTACATACTGGACCTGCTGCTCCACGAACATTGACACGCCCGGGTCAGAGGGCATTTGGCCCATGATCAAAACCCCTAGTCGGGGCTTGCCCCGGTCGATACTGGTCCCACCCAGCCCCACTGAGTGGGGGACCCCCAAACCTACTCAGCCCTTTGTGCCTAGACCCGAAACAGGAATTTCCAGGTTGCATCGAGACTATGCTCCCTGCTCAGGTCATGTATAAATGCTCCCAATGGCAGTACTACCGGTAATATCCTGGAATGTTAGGGGACTGGGCTCCCCACTTAAACGCATGATGATTTCCACTTGTCTGAAAAAATATCACCTGATGATTTTGTGCATGCAGGAATCGCATTTGACTACCGAGACTCACACACTTCCACACGCACCTCTTATTCTAGGGGGGTGAGTGTGATGGCACACAGATCCGTAGACTTCCAAGAGTTGGATGTATGTTTAGATGCAGAGGGAATGTATATTTTTTTTTTTTTTTTTTTTTTTTTTTTTTATTTTTTTTGCAATGTATCCTGGCATGTATATATGCCCCTCCCTCGTTTACTGTGATGGTCCTCCGGCTTTTGCTGGCTTATTTGGAGAGCCGGCCGGATCTGCTATTGCTGGTGGTGGGGGATTTCAACTGCTGGTTGAGTCCCCCCATGGACAGACACCTGGGTTCAGGGCTCTCTGTCCCATTGAGGGAATCTCCATTGCTACGACTGCTTAACGAGGTGGGTTGGGTAGATATATGGAGACACAGGAACCCTCTAGACAGTTTTAATGCTTCTCCAAAACGCATGGAACACTATCCAAAATCGACCTGGCAGTAGGTAACCCAGCCATGCTCCCATCCATCTCAAAGGCGATGTACAAACACTGCAGTGTGTCGGACCATTCACACATGGTGATTAGCTTAATTCTATCCCCACTGTCCAGGCTCCCTAGGGCTCCATGGAAATTTAACGCCTTTTGGCTGAAACGGTTTTTATCTCCTGACGAGATGGAGCAGAGCATGAGGGAATTTCTTGATCGCCAGGATTTTGCGGACTCCCCCTTGACACTTCAAGGCCTATATGAGGGGACTGCTTGTTTCGGAAATTGTTGAGGTAAAGCAAAATTCATCTGGGCAAAGAGAGGAGCTGGAAGACAGATGCAGGAATTGGAGGAGAGATGTCCACACCCCTAAAGACTCGACTAGAGAGGCATGGCAGTCGGCTCAATCTGCTCATGAGCGGCTGCTATCCTCCACGGCGGAGAAGAAGCAATTTTTCTTTAAGCTAATTTTTTTCGAGGGAAGGGGAAAGCACAGGACGCATTTTTGTTTCAATATTTTTATTGAAGAATTAAGTATAATATTGAACAGTCCTTGTCATGAATCGCATTCCAATTGCATTACAATCAAGAGAATTACATGGCAGTATTCATTCGTCAATCGAGGTTTAAACATAAGAACTATGATAGGTGATAAAGGTAAGATAAAGTGTGTGGATTATTATAACCCCCATGTACCCCATAGACGCCTTTTGACTAGGATAGCTAACTCGCAACAGCGCTCTCCTGTTATTGGAGCTATTAGAACACCTGAGGGCAAGATAGTGAGCTCACCTGACAAAATTCAGCAGGAATTGGCCAGGTTTTATGAGAATCTATACTTTCCGACGGGTAAATATACCCTGGAGGAACTTGCAGAGTACCTATAAGGCATTACCTTCCAACAGAGTATGGTAATAAGTACTTGTGCGCACACCAAAGCATAAATAATCCAATAATAAGTATAAGTATAAGTATAAAAATATAAAACTCATCTACTAAGAAAACGAATAGCAGCCACAAATATTAGTGTTCATACACCTAAAAACAATTAATAAGAGGGATAAATCTGCGGCGCTAATCTAAATATGTGACTTCCTGGGACGCCAAGGAGATAAAAACTAGTAGAAAGATGCCAATAAAAGCTCAAAAAAAAGTGTCAATAGTTCTAAGGTGCGTGGATAACTAATAATAGAAGGAATATGCTATGTAACAAAGCCAAATAAAGAATAGGTAAACAACAATAATATATAACAAGCTCATCCAAGGAGGAAAAAGATAGCGACCACAGATAATAGTGTTCACACACCTATAAACAAATGATAGGGGGGTAAAACTGCGGCGTACAACTAAATGGGTATATTCCTGGGATGCCAAAGGAAAAAACAGGTGGACACCGAAGGAATAAAGGCCAGTAGGAAGATGCAGGTAGCAATTCAAAAAATTCCTATGATGCGTGAATAACTGGTAATGCCTCGAACGGGATAAACTATGTGACAAAAAAAAAAACTAATAACCACACCAGGAAGGGAGATCCAGGTACGGAACTAGTTCATGTACATTAATATTCCACCATTTTTGTGCAACCAAGAGTCATAACAAATCAATGTTGCATCAAAAGAGTGCGGCTAATTAAGGAACTAAATGACTGGGATCCAGATAATTGGTGACCTCTTTACAGACCTTAATTGTGTAAAGCAATAAATTAAACTCGTGACTCCAACAACACAGTGTTCCTAAATATAAATAGGTGAAAACAATAATACGGTGCAATATCCAAAGTAAGGGCAAATAAATGAATAAATAATTAAATTTACATTAACTAAGGTCCTAATGATCGAAAACCAAATTCAAATAATTAATTGCTGTTTGAATAAATCTTAAATGGAAAAAACGGTGAGTAAAACTAATAAAAAATATATAATATCTGAATTCAACTCTATAAAAAACACTCTAATAAAATATATTGTGCAAATGTTTGTGCAGCATCCAAAAAAAATTGATATATATAAATAAATAAATAAGAATGAGTTTCCAGTTTAACAGAAAAAATGTATCAAATCGGACAATTGTTTCTAACCAAGCATACAATGTATCTTCCAAAAAAATAAATAAATAATAACACACCAGCAAATACCAAAGCCAGTGTTCAGCACAAATGACACACTGAATGTGGTAAAAATAAATGTGATTCCCAAAGTGAATAAAAGTCGTTTCTAAACTAAAAAAGAGTGAAGAAATATATTAACAAAACATCCTATTCATATCTTCTTCGTGATGAATCAAAACAATCCTTCACATATCCCCAGTGAAGACAGACAAGTGTATAGACAAATGTACCGGTTCCCCCAGCCTCTCACCTCCCGGCTGAGCAATAACAGCCCAAAAAATAGCCTCACGCAGTCTGTGCTTGCAGGTGGTTTTGAACGCTGTCCGCTCCCAACAGGGTGATATCAGCCTTTAGTGTAGATGATAAAGCATCTCCCGATCTCCAAGTTTCTCAAGCAGTGTTCGCTAGTTAGAGGTCGGAATGGCAGCAGAGAGTGAAAGAGCACAAAGTATTAGTGATTTCTCAGCTCCTCCATCTCCCAGCAGTGAATTAAGGTCTGTAAAGAGGTCACCAATTATCTGGATCCCAGTCATTTAGTTCCTTAATTAGCCGCACTCTTTTGATGCAACATTGATTTGTTATGACTCTTGGTTGCACAAAAATGGTGGAATATTAATGTACATGAACTAGTTCCGTACCTGGATCTCCCTTCCTGGTGTGGTTATTAGTTTTTTTTTTGTCACATAGTTTATCCCGTTCGAGGCATTACCAGTTATTCACGCATCATAGGAATTTTTTGAATTGCTACCTGCATCTTCCTACTGGCCTTTATTCCTTCGGTGTCCACCTGTTTTTTCCTTTGGCATCCCAGGAATATACCCATTTAGTTGTACGCCGCAGTTTTACCCCCCTATCATTTGTTTATAGGTGTGTGAACACTATTATCTGTGGTCGCTATCTTTTTCCTCCTTGGATGAGCTTGTTATATATTATTCTTTATTTTGCTTTGTTACATAGCATATTCCTTCTATTATTAGTTATCCACGCACCTTAGAACTATTGACACTTTTTTTTGAGCTTTTATTGGCATCTTTCTACTAGTTTTTATCTCCTTGGCGTCCCAGGAAGTCACATATTTAGATTAGCGCCGCAGATTTATCCCTCTTATTAATTACCTTCCAACAACTCACGCGCGAACAAAGGAGGGCTCCGCTTACTATGGAAGAGCTCCAAACGGCGTTGGCGGCATTTCCTAACTGCAAGGCCCCTGGGGCGGACGGGTTACCCATGGAAATCTACAAACACTATGAGGGAATACTCTTCCCTAAACTGCTAGCGGTGTTCAATGCGGCTAGGGAACAACAGGCCTTGCCTCCCTCCTATGTCCACAGCCAACATTGTCCTGATACTAAAACCCGGGAAAAACCCTGTAGACCCAGGCTCATACAGGCCCATATCTTTGCTACAGAGTGATATCAAACTCCTAGCCAAAATCCTGCGATTAGGCTAAACAGGACTATTACGTCTATTGTACGCCCAAACCAGTCTGGATTTATGCCCAACAAGTTGGCAGTAAACCTAAGGAGGCTTTATTTGAAAATTCAATCCCCAGCAGATAATGTAGGACAGAGGGCCCTGCTCTCACTGGATGCTAAGAAGGTCTTTGATAACGTTGTACCTGTGGGGGATCCTTCAGCGATTCGGAGACGCATACATTTCATGGGTGCGCCTGCTATACTACAACCCGTAGGCAGCTATCCGGACGTCGAGAACTATGTCATACGCTTCCCACTGGGCAGGGGCACGAGACAGGGGTGTCCAATGTCACCCCTGCTCTGTGCATTAGCCATATAGCCCCTGGCGATTAAAGTCAGAGCCCACCCGGGTATCGCTGACTTCCGGTATGGAGACAGACAAGAAAAACGGATGCTATACACAGCTGATACTATGAGCCTGCTTTGAGATGTCGACGGCTCCCTTAAGGAAGCCATGTCTACCATAATGGAATTCAGCAAGTACTCCGGGCTCCAGATTAACTGGACAAAATCTTCCCTGATGCTCATTGATGAGGGGGGTACACCCCCCACTACTGGCACTATACCCCTAACCACCTCATTCAGATACTTAGGGGTCCAGGTGAGGCCTAAGGTCCGTGACTATGGGGTACTGAACATATCCCAGATGCTACAAAAGTTCAGGGATCGGATTAAGACATGGAATTCGCTCTATTTGTAGGTAGACGGTAGGGTGAACTTGATTAAAATGATCCTCATGTCTCAGCTACTCTACATGCTACACAACTCACCAGTCGTAGTTACCCTAAAGACATTTGGAATAGTGAACTCCTTATTCCGAATGCTCATATGGAAGAACTCCCCCCCCCCCCCCCCCCCAGGATTAAACTTGAGCATCTACAACTCCTTAAGGATGAAGTGTCTCTGCCTCACTCCCTCCTCCTCCACCCTCCCCGCACATCGTGTGGAGCTGAGCGGATAGCAGAGATCCCAGAAGAGAAAGAGGGAGCCGCGGCGCCCCTCTTAATGCAGTGTGCAAAAAATTCATATACATTTTGTGAAACCAATTTCATATAAAGAAACAACCAATAAATATATCAAAAAGAGTTCATAAGTCCTTTATGGGCTATTTCAATCCAAAGTGACTTGTGCATAGGCAAATAGTGCGGTAATGATCACTGGTGATTTCACACAGTGAATTTTTTGTACTTTATTTTAAATTTATTTCTATACAGTTGGATGTGTTTGAGGTGATATAATTTTTTACTTTAAAAGAGACAGGGCACATGCAATTATGGTCCCCCTTTTTCTTTTCCCGAGAGTGAGTTTTGTTTATAGCGTTTTGCCTAGGATTGAAATTGTGCGAGTTCAGCTGAACTTGCACGATTTCATACCCGCATGTCAGTCTGACTTCGGGAGCGATTTCAGAGACAACTGCGCAGTTTCACAAATCGCACCCCGAAGTTGCCAAAAGTAGTACAGAAAAGATTCGGACGGTGCAATAGCCGCCGATTTGACGTGTGCTTTGACATGTCAAATCGCATCAATGTGAACCTAGGCTCTAAGAGAGGGCACTTGCATCACATTATTTAATTAAAGAGACAGTATACTACTTTTAATGTAATATTCCCTCATGAATACTGCACATTAGAAAGAGGCAGCACCACCCATACCTCTCTCCTTATACTTTTTTTTTTTTTTTTTTTTGTGCATTCCACTTTTGTGGGATTTCTGAGGTAGGCAGCAGCCATATTACATACCCATAGCACAGAATTCAATATTTTGTTTTACAGAAGAAGGAATTTTCGGGGAGTACTGGAGAGGTGATTATAAAGTGGTCAGGAGGGATTTACACAGACGCTGTCACGTTACCCTGACTGAGCCAAGGTGACAGATCCTCTTTAATCCACCAGCAGTCTGTCTGCATTGTACAGTGTAAGGTGAAAAGCTTCTAATGGTGCAGTAGTAGTCTTGAAATATATTGCCTTTTAGTTAAAAATTCTATTCTAAGTGTTTTTGTCATGAATATGTTAGAAGGTCTATTAACTTTACTGGCCTCTATAAAAAGTATATGCAGAAAAAGGAAGGCTTAGTTTCTTGGTATTAAGCTAATAGCATGCTATTAAAATGAACAATTTTACTGGTAATTTCTGGCTATTTATTATTCTTTTTTGTATTTTTTTTTAAAGATATTTATTGATCGAGATCCAACTGCTTTTGCACCTATTTTGAATTTTCTTCGTACAAAGGAACTTGACTTAAGGTAGGAGATTTATTCTTGCAATTATTTCTCTGCTGTGTTATTAGTATAATTAAGTATATTTAAAGGGAAGTTCTAATATTTAAAGCCTTGTTCAGTTGTTAGATCAATGGTGCAATGTCTTGTGCTATCGTGGTGCCTGGTATCCTAACAGGCAAGTTCCACCTCCCGTACCTACCCCAAAACACAGGCATACCTTTGGACCCTGGTGCCCAACCTGCGGCCCTTTGGTTTAGTATGTGTGGCCCTCAGACCTCAAAACTCAAGTTTGTAGTGGGAACATTGATTGGGATAATGGCATTGATCTGTGCTGACCTCAAACTGTTTTCAGTTGTATTTGTCTTCTGTAGCATATCCCCAGCCAAAAATTTAGCCTGTCCACACTCTGACACTCTCATTTCTTCTATTAGGTCTGGAGGCTGAAAGTCCTCTCAAGCATTACATATATTGAACATTATGTGTGGCCCTTTGGTGATGTCAGGGGCTCGATTTGAGGCCCCCATTTAGCTTATAAGTTGACAAACACTGCCTTAGGGGCACATGCCTTCTGTTGTATGCTATTATAGGAAGGTGGGATTTCTAGCATTAGTAAATAGGTAAATATATTTAATGTACTTTTTTTTAAAGCATACAGATGATCGGTTTTCCCGATAGGAATTGGTTCCTTCGGAAATATTTAGAACATGTTCCATTTCTAGGTCCACAGAATTTTCTAAAAAAAAAAAAGTCTGACGAGGCATACACACGATCGGAATAGACGATGAAAAGCTTCCGTCTGACTTTTTCTGTCGGACATTCCGTTCGTGTGTACACGGCTTAAGAAGGAGAAATATGAGGGCTTTGAGTCCAAGTAGTGCCCCTTTGACATGCCGGGGACCAGAGCATTATGTACTCTATGCAGTGTGTGGCCATGTCTCTGTGGACCAGAGTAACCTTTCTTTTGTTCCTTCTAGAGGAGTGAGCCTTAATGTTCTACGCCATGAAGCCGAGTTCTATGGAATCACCCCTCTGGGTATGTTTGTAGTATAGTTTCAGAAAGCCATCTGTAATAATTACAGTTAGTCTATGTATGTTGCTCCAGTGCCCCCCCCCCCCCCCCCCTGTATACGAGTCAACCAAGAATGAACCAAATAATTTATTTTTAAACTTTTCTAACTTCATCTGCTATACTGTATAGTCAAAACTTTTTTTAATCTGCCCAACAAGAAATTGGCAAAAAAAAATGCAGAAACGCAAATCGCAGCAAAATCACGTGCGCAAAAATCAAAATGCACAGCCAAAAGCACTGCAGAAACAGATCAAAAGCAAACTGCATAGGCGTGTACAGAGCCTTATGCTGGCCACACGGATCAATTTTCAGATGAGAATATTCAGACGAAAAATCTTTGTACATTCGCTGAATGAAAGAATGTTTGAAATTTTCACTTGTTTTTAACATTCTCTTTTTAAAATGAATGTAATTTCTGAACGAAAACCACATACACTGTCTGAAAATTCCTTTGACCAAGAAGTTTTCTATTATTTCCAAATTTTCCCGTCACTGTGATTGAAAATGAACGTCGACTTGACCCCAATAATTAGAAAATCGAATGAACGTTCTTAAAATGAAATTTTTTTGAAGGAAGACATTGTTTGTTTTTTAAATAAAAAAAAAAAATGATCTCTGAGTCTGGTGATATTTACCAGCTTCACCCTTTAATAGTATATACAGTATATCTCTAATAGTATATACAGTATATCTCTCCTCTAATAGTATATACAGTATATCTCTCCTCTAATAGTATATACAGTATATCTCTAATAGTATATACAGTATATCTCTCCTCTAATAGTATATACAGTATATCTCTTCTGTTATTCTCAGAGTGGATTAGATATTTTGCCCCCTAACCATATAGTTGGTTATTTATATTTACCACTGCATAGTGATATTTAAGAATAAATTGCCTTTTTTTTTTAATCTTTGCATATTAACTAAATTATACACCACACTTATTTTTTATCTTCTTCTTTTTTTTTTTTTTTAAGGTTATTAACTGATTAATCAAAACAATAATCGGCCAACTAATCGATTATGAAAATAACCGTTAGTTGCAGCCCTACTGTTTTTGATAGCCTAAAGCCTCAATATGGTTGGTTGGATGTAGTAGAAATTCTCAATGGATTCTCAAGGTGCTCATCAGATATCTTGGTTCTATCTATTTTGGTTGGCTAATTCTGCCCTTGCCTAGTTGTTCACAAACATAGGTACTGTCGAAAACTGATAACATTAATTAGGCATGATTGTGAAGAGTGGAAGATTGTTGTTTTGGGAAGATGAAAGCTAATAATAGTCCAGTAAAGAGATACAGTCAAAAGAATATACTGTAGCTAAAGTGAATCGACGCTCTTGTAAATAAAAATTAGTCACTGAAAAGGTTGTCAGCTCTCGTGTTCCTAAAGGAGGCTGAATGTTATAGTCTGTAATATAGGACCTTTGTTGATTAGGCCTTGTGCTTGTGTCAATGGCTTTAATTTGAGAGGCTTCAGAGACCATTCATAATTCACTTACAGGTGCATCTGACCTGCTTTTGCCTGTTTTAAGCGTGTGTTGCATTCCCATAGACTTGTATAGTAGTGCAAAATCCATTTGAAGTAGACAAAAGCCCATCAACACAGGCCAATGCACAAATCTCTAATATTCAGGTGAATCCTTACTGTGTAGGATAGGAGGCAGAGTACATGTCAGTGACTGTTACTTAGAAGGTTGTAAGATGTCGTGTTCCTGAGTGGGGCTAAATGATAATTTTGTGATAGAAACCAATATTCAGTGTGAAGAGATACTGTGGGGTACAAGGGGACATTGGTTACATTTGGCCGACATTCTTGTTTCAGTTTCTAGGAGGTTGTAATGTCTCGTCTGACTTTGGGTCTTCACTTTTTTTTTTTTTTCCCCAGTAAGAAGATTGTTGTTATGTGAAGAACTGGAACGCTCATCTTGTGGCTGTGTCTTATTTCATGGCTATTTACCTCCTCCAGGTAACTTTTCATTTTATACTTTGTTTTAATTGTCTTAAAATCCAGTGGAACTATTGGTGTAAATCAGCTAAACCCAATTTAGGGGTATCAAAAAAAGCCAAAGGTTTTCATTGTCTTAAGTTGTTTTATTTCTAAATCAGCCACAGTCTGAGTAGGAAAGTCGGTCCCCTGCCAGCATGCTGCAGAGCAGGACTTTTCTTTTTTATGTGGAGCCAGTGTTCTCCCTTCAGAGGTCTAACATGCCTTGTATTGAGTCCAGCTGATAGCTATGCAATCAGCAAACTCGTGCTACCTGCTGATTGGAGTGCTGTAGTTCTTAATCAGTATAGGGACCGTATATAACCTCTGCAGAGAGATCATTGCTTCCACACAACAAGCAAGGGTCCCATTCTTCAGCGTGCTGGTAGGGAACAGGCTTTTCTACTTGGGCTGTGTCTGATTTGTAAAAGCAAACAAATTGTAAAGCCCCTTTCGCACGGGGGTGGAATCTGTACTCATCAGCAGGGGATCCAATCACAGATCCCTTGCTGATGAAAGCAGGCGGATGACAGGTCTGTGTCCGCTCAGTTTATGCAAAGTGGACACGGACAGAACTTGCTCAGCTCTATGGGCAGTTGGGTGTAAACGGGCTCTGCTGTTCGTTTACACCCAATTTCCTCTGATTCGCATACACTGAGGAGAGCAGATCCCTTTCCTTTTTAGTTCAGATGAGCTTTAAGTTTGTGAATTTTAGAGAAGAGCGGTAAGGTATCTAGAGAAGGTAACACATGTTGTGAAAGTGATTTAGAAAATAAAAATTGGAAATTTGATTATGTCTTGGTTTACTTAATTGCTATCGGATACATTTTTGAACATCCTTGCCATAGTGACTTTACCCCTTCTCATTCAATAGCCCACTCTTAAAATAGAAGGTGTCACTTTCATCACAAATCTGGGGGGTTTATTCCTTATGTTTGCAGATCCAAGCAAATATTCCTTGGGCTGACTGTATATGCAGAACAGTTATTCATGGCCCATTGGCTAACTGGTTCACCTAAATTTTCCCTAAATTTTCCCTAAATTTTACAAAGTGTTATCCTAATTAAAGATTTTGTTAAAGAATTTTGCTAAATCTTTGTATATCAGTACTGCTTGGATCAAATGAAGATGATCGATCTCCCAAAAACTGGTCCAGAAAAAATGGCACAAATTAAAAAAAAAAAAAAAAAGTTTCAAACTACTGTACTCACAGCAGGACCCCAATCTGCCTGCTAGGGAATGGGAAGGAAAGTTTCAGGTCTGCACAACTATGCAGATATCGGCTATTAGATATGACATTTTACCGGGATCTAACATAGTCCAGCCATCGCTTTTTAGCATTAATTCAGTAATTATTGGAATAAAAAAAGTGCACAGTGACTTTTCTACTCATGTATTGGAGAGACACGTCCTCCTTTTTAAAAGGTTATTATTTCAGTAAGTGCCGAATTAATAATGTGAATTAAAATAATGACTTTAATGGTTGGAGTCTGTTCCTATTAAGTGGACTGTAAAGCAGTTTTTATATTTTTCTAGGCTTTTCAGTTTCATTGGAGTTCTCTCCTGTTTTATTGACTGAAATAAAATTTTTCCTGAATTTTAACCACTTCAGCCCCGGAAGAATTAGCTGTGCAATGACCAGGCCATTTTTTGCGAATCGGCACTGCGTCGCATTAACTGATAACTGCGCGGTCTTCCGACGCTGTACCCAAACAAAATTGATGTTGTCTCCCCCCCCCCCCCCACAAATAGAGCTTTCTTTTGGTGGTATATGAGCGCCTCTGCGGTTTTTATTTTGTGCGCTATAAACTATCTTTTACTTTTTGCTATAATAAATTTCCCACGTTTTTTATCAAAAAAAATAATTTTTTCTCAGGTTAGGCCAGTATGTATTCTTCATATTTTTGGTTAAAAAAAAATCACAATAAGCGTATATTGATTGGTTTGCGCAAAAGTTATAGCGTCTTCAAAATGGGGGATAGATTTATGGCATTTTTATCATTTATTATTTTTATTTTTTTTACTAGTAATGGCGGCGATCTGCGTTTTTTTTTTTTTTTTTTTTTTTTTTTATATCAGGACTGCAACATTATGGCAGACATTTTGACACATTTTTGAAACCATTGACAATTATACAGCGATCAGTGCTATAAAAATGCACTGATTACTGTTTCACTGTCAGGGAAGGGGTTAACACTAGGGGGAGATCAAGGGGTTAACCGTGTTCCCTATGTGTGTTTCCAACTGTGGGGGGAGGGAATCTAGGAAGAGAGAGCGATCACTGTTCATACTTGGTATGAACACACGATCTGTCTCCTCTCCCCTGAAAGAACCAGGATCTGTGTGTTTACACACACAGATCCCGTTTCTCACTCTGTCACTAGGGGTCGCGGGAGCCCGGCGGTCATCGGCTCCAGGCACACGATGCGGGCGCTCGCCCCTAGTGGCCAAAAGGAAAAGCGACATAAGGTAACATTGATTTGCCCAGCTGAGCCAACCTGCCACAGTAAAACTGCGGCGGCTGTTCGGCAAGCGGTTAAAATAATGATTACACCATTTTACACCAGAGTGTGCAAAATACGTACTGCATGTGTTGCTTCAGAGCAGCAAATTAGATTACTGTTACAATTAGATTAGATTACAATTAGATTATTAACTGTTCATTTTCTAGTACAGATTTGAGAACCGCCTCAGTTCACACCTATGCAGTTTGCTTTTGGTTGTTTCCGCAGTGCTTTTTGCTGTGCGTTTTTGCAGACATGATTTTGCTGCGATAATTTTTAAAAAATTTTTTTTTGACCAATTTGTTGTTGAGCAGATTAAAAAAACGTAAAATCGCAGTAAAAATGCACTACATGCTTTTCTGCAGCTTCTCCATTGAAGTCTATTGAACCAAAAAAGGCAGTTTTGCATTTAAAAAAATGCCTGACCTTTCCAAAAATGCAGCAGCTGAAAAAAAAGCATAGATGTGAACGTGTCCCATAGGAAACCATGTTAAATGTGAACTGAGCCTTGGACAAATGATTGTAAGTCAGTTTAATAGGTTTCTGATTATGCTGTTAATTGAGATCACATAGCAGCTCAGCTGTCATTGTGCCTCAGGTTGCAGCTTTTTATTCTGCTGGGGCAAGTTATTTTGCTGGGTGTATGGAGCGAGATCTCGGGGTAATGATGTTAACGGCATTCAAAAAATACATAAAAAATAGGAGGCTGATAGTGACACTCCACTGATTTGAGATCCCTGTGGCTTTCTCTCCCCTCCTCGCAGTGCTGGCAGTATGAGCTAGATGGCTTCTGATTGGTCCATGTGACGTTCCTGACCTATTAGAATCCCTGTAATCTGTACTGGCTAAGCAATACAGACACGAGATTAAGCTACAGGGGTTTTACATTCCCAGACCGGTGAAGTGGCTTGTCAGTGTTTTGACAGCGGGGATTCGCAGCAATCTGGTACAGCAGAACTGGGTGGGATGGGGAGGGGGCAGTGCAAGGTCATCTTACAGATTTTCTTTAAAGGTGAATTGCACTTTTAAGGCTCTAATGGCTGAAACACGTTCGATTTTGTCAGGTGGAATTTTGACCTTTTATATGACAAACTATATTCTGCGTTCTAAACTGGAGCCTTGGCTCGACTTCGCTCCCTCCATCTTCTGATTGGCTCACTGGCTGTGATTGATTGACAGCAGTGTGAGCCAATGGCTCCTGCTGCTGCCAAAATCCAATCAGGAGTGCGAGTCCCCGGACAGCCAAGGCTCTCGTGGGCATTGCTGGATTGAGAGGGGGGGCTTGGGTAAGTATTGGGGGGTGGGCCTGGGGGGGCTGCTGCACACAGGTTTTTTACCTTCATGCATAGAATGCATGAAGAGTAAAAATCTTGGGCCTTTAGAACCAATTTAACAAAGCATGTGCTGTACTTAGAATGCAGTAGTCAAGAGTAAGAAATGTAAAACCCAGTGAGGAGAATTTATCAAAACTGGTGCAGTCAGAATCTGGAACAGCTGTGCATGGCAACCAATCAGCTTCTATCTTCAGCTTTAAAAATGAAAGCTATCAGCTGATTGGTTGCCATGCACAGCTGCTCCAAATTCTGTCTGCCCTAGTTTTGATAAATTCCCCTAAAGGCTCATTCAGACAGGCGCTGAGACAGGTCCTGTATGCTGAGCCACTTTTTGCTGCATATTTATTCACCAGAGAGCTTCACCTATAGACGTGGGTGCACAGATCAGGATGCAGACATTGTACGTTCGGATACATGCCTCCCTTCCTGTCAAATTTTGACATCCGACTATGTCCATGCAGCTGCTGCGTCCTAACTGACTTGGCCGGACTGACCGGACTGCCTGCACAGAACACCATGCATCCCCGCGCGATTCACGGCCATCACACTGGGAATAGACGCATATGCTTCATCTAAATGAGGCCTAATTGTCATGTGGGCCAGGTAGAAGGAAAGAGGAGATGTTGAACAATTAAAAGAGAAGTATGGGAATTGTATTTGATATATCATACTTGCCTAGGTAGATGCTGCATCTGTCCCCTGCCTGCTCAAAGGCTGAGAACTGAGTAATCAAACAGCCGATAACTCGGTTCTCAGAACTCTGGCTCTGCTCTGCCCCCCGGTGCTCAATGAAACACTGGGCTGTGGAAGGGGCGGGAGTGGCTGGCTCAGGCTCTCAGTGGCTCGCTTAGAGACTGAGCGGTGTGCCGATCCAGGCATGTGAGCGGATCCCAACCATATGGTTACGATCTTTCCCCAGCCTGGACCGACTCTGTGATATCAGCCGACAGCGGGCTTAAGCCTGCTGTCACCTGGAAATGGGTCACAGGAGTGCAAAACAATCTGCACTGATGTGATCAACAGGAGAAATACAACCAAACAGGCTGTCGGCTGTACTTCTCCTTTAAATAAATCTATCACACGACCTGTCTCTCTGCTCCTGTTTGGCATTACTTGCGACAATTGATAAATGTCCCCATTTATGTTGTGAACTCTTCCTCAGCCCAGGCTTTAAATCCAGGCTCTTTTTCTCCCTGATGCTGGAAGGTCCTTTAGGCACCCTCTTTCCTAGTCTGTACCGCCTCCACGATCCCCCTCTCATAGTCCGGGGTCTCCAGGCACCCGCTGCCCTAGTCCGGTGAATCACATAGGAGGGAGACCACACAGGCGCACTAGCGTTGAATCGCTCTGCTCCTCCTGCCCGGCCGTCCTATATAAAAGCATTCCAGAGCAATGCTGCAGCTACTGTTGCTTAGCAACAGTAGCTGGAGCGTCACTCTGGAATGCCTTTCTATAGGGTGGGCGGGAGGAGCAGAGTGATTCAGCGCTAGTGCGCCTGTGTGGTCTCCCTCCTATGTGATTCTTCGGTATTTGGAAAACTGTGCAGCGGCCGCTACCTGTCCCTTACACTTAATCTGGCGGCAGTGACACCCAGGTCAGGCGCCCTCCCCCCTAGTTTCGGCCCTGCTTCTGATTGACTGAGACACTTGCTGTGGGGGTACTCGGCAGGGGGGAGGGGCCTGGAGCTCTGGCGAGGGACCCCAGAAGAGGAGGATCTGAGCTGCTCTGTGCAAAACCACTGCACATAGCAGGTAAGTATAACATTTTCTTCCATTTCGGTACATGAAGATGCACCTAAGCTTTATTGGCTTCTACTGTGTGTTCTGCAGTACAGTACATGCATGCTGATACAAAGACAGATTCAGATCCTTAGCTGTATGTAAAAACATGATTAGTGATTGTAGGCATACACATCTGCTTTAAATGGAATTATTTTGTTTTTTTGGTGTCCGCTGGAAATGTATCTTTAAAATAACCTTGTTGCTTAATATGTTTGTTTTTTTATTGTGTGGATTTGTATCTTTCCAGCTATTCCCAGCCGCAAGCTGACATGTGAAGCTTCATCCTCTGCAGAGAGTAAAGCCAACCAGAGACCGTGTGAAGGAGCAGCTCAGAGCAGCACCCTGCAGCCTACACTCTGTGCTATAGAGGGCATAGCCAAACTCGGTAAGTGTTTTCTTGTTCCAGAAGACTTCAATGCTTTGCTATGTGGAAGCCATTGTAAGGTAATGGAGAAGGAAGGAGGTGCATTTGTAAGGAAAAATTTAAGGAAACAATGAAAAGAGCAAAATGTTTATGTCTATTATAATCTGATCAGAAATCGATTGCACTTGTGAGTTCCTGTGCGCTGCACTGTTATTCCTAGCAGCCCAGCCTAAATCACCTATGTGAACTACAAAACACCTTCTACTATGCTATGGAGAGTGGAACACACTTCCAGTGTGAGTGTTGTCATTCAGGGCAGGATGTGTGTTGCTCGCAGGATCACAGGTGAGGAAAAAAACAACAAATCCAGTCAATACATCAAAGGACCGGTAAGCTAAATAAACTATCCAGTGATATATATATTTTTTTTTAAATCAAACCAGTGCAAAGGCCGTCTTTGCCCGCACAAGATGCACAGGGGCAATATGCATCCATGAGCAGGCAGTCCTATTCTATTCAAATGGGATGCAGCAGATACACAGACACAACTGATGGTCCCAATTTGACATCCCTGCAGGTGCGTGCCCCCAGATGTATAATGTCTGCTTTTTGGGACACACACCACCAACTGCACAGATGTCAGATTGGGACTAGCGGCTATGTCTGCGCAGCCACTGCATCCGAATCAACATGAATGAGAATGCCTGATTCTGCAGATTCACAGAAGACCTATGCATCCCATGCGGGCAGAGATGACCATCACATGGGTGTAGGCATTGATGTGCCTGTGTGAATAATCTCTAAAACTCTGTGTGTGTGTGTTGTTTTTTTTTTTTGTTTTTTTTTGTGGGTTTTTTTTTTTTTTACATGGCTATTGCTCTTTATGAAGACCCTCTGTGGCAAGTGAGGTCTGCTTTATTTCTGTGTGGTCATTAAGCATTCTGCAGCACAATTGGAAATTTAAGTACTGTGCCTAATACAAGAAGCACATGACCTATACACAAATAGATGCTGAGCCTGGCCAAACACAGCTTGTCCGGTTTTCTTCCTCCAGCTTGTGTCATATCCTCCCTTTGTGCACACACAGCAGACTCTGGTAGATGGTTATCCTGGCTTATTGTTATATGCCATTCTGCCGCCTTCTGAATGTATCTTGAAGCTCGTGGTTAATACAAAAATATCTGTTTGTAAAAGGCCTTGGTTTATTTTTTTTGAGTTAAAATTACATACTTGAGGGATACAGCAGCACAGAACCGCTTCCAGCTGGCCAGCTTAATATCCCATACGTCAGCTGCATTCTCGCTCCTGCAATAAGTAAATGGTTGCTTTAGCAATTCTGTTCCTCCACAAAGCCCCTGTGACCTCCAATCACTGGGCGGCTTTCCCCACCTGTGTCAGGTTCTCTCCCTGCCACCTGTCAAGGGCTTTGAGCGCGTTTACTGACCCCCTGAGTGAACACAGGAAACGGTCTGTGTCAATCCATAAGGCCCCTTTCACACTGGGGCGGGGGTGGCATTGGCGGTAAAGCGGCGCTATATTTAGCGCCGCTTTACCATCGTTTTTAGCGCTGGTATTCGGCCACTAGCGGGGTGGTTTTAACCCCCGCTAGCATCCGAAAAGGGGTTAAACCTGCCCGCAAAGCACCGCAAAGCAGTGCTATGCCGGCGGTATAGCCGCGCTGCTCCATTGATTTCAATGGGCAGGAGCGGTGTATACACTGCTCCAAAGATGCTGCTAGCAGGACTTTTTTCAGCGTCCTGCCAGCGCACCGCTCCAGTGTGAAAGCCCACACGGCTTTCACTTTTGGAGAGACTGCAGCGGCTGTTTCAGGGCACTTCGCAGATGCTATTTTTAGCACTGTAGCACCTGCAAAGCGCCCCAGTGTGAAAGGGGTGTAAGGGAACACATAGTTGATTCTCTAAAACTGGAGAGTGCAAAATCTGTTGCAGCTCTGCATAGTAACCATTGAAAAGAAAATGGAGACACAATGCGCAATGCGTGGCACCACATCCACAATGTATAAACAAGAGGAAAAAAATGTGGAAAGCGGACTTTTAAGGCTGCCACTATAATCCCAATGAGGAAAGAAAAATACTCAATGGTATAAATAAAATATCAAAATGTAATAAATATCATCATAAAAGCATGTCACAAAGACAAATGCATGAGTGTGCTGTAGTATATACATTCTCCCATATATAGCAAATATGGCTGGACAGGGAAACTTGTACGGATGGCATCTGGAATAGTGAATATGCTGTCATAACATAAATCTTCTATCTGAAGGCCAACCACCGGAATCGCAGTGCCAGCACCAATTGATTACTACGCGTTTTGCCAATATTTTTTAAATTAAATTTACTATGATGTTGTAACCAGATCTCGTATTGTGTAGTCAATTTATGTGCATGTAATATACAAACGTCTGTAAGCATATGTATTAATTACAATGTACCTCCCAGTACCAATAGTTACTCCTGAGGAAGCTACTTGTCCTTCTGCTTTCAGAAAGTGTGTGTGTGTGTGTGTGTGTGTCTGTGTCTGTGTGTGTGTGTGTGTGTGTGTGTGTGTGTGTGCGTCTTTTACAAACTCTGAACGCTGTAAGTAAAAAATGATATCCTTCAGATATTTAGCTTTACAGTTTTGCGTACCTTCTATTCTCACCATTTTGCAAAAAGGCACAATTTAAAATTTTACAAATATTTGTTTCAATTAACCACTTGACGACCGCCTCACGCCGATGTACGTCGGCAAAGTGGCACGGACAGGCAAAATCATGTACAGTGTACGTGATTTGCCTTCCGCGGGTGGGGGGTCCGATCGGACCCCCCCCGGTGCCCGAGGCGGTCGTCCTTTGTGCCCCGGCGATCGGTGGTGAGGGGGAGACCATCCGTTCGTGGCCCCCCCCCTCGCGATCGCCGCCGGCCAATCGAATCATTCCTTTGCTGCTGTATGCTAAACAGCAGCAAAGGAAATTATGTCATCTCTCCTCGGCTCGGTGATTTCCGTTCCGGCCCGAGGAGAGAAGACATCAATGTGAGTGCACCAACACACACACACACAGTAGAACATGCCAGGCACACAAAACACCCCGATCCACCCCCCCCCCCCCCCCCCCCCTGTCACAAACTGACACCAGCAATTTTTTTTTTTTTTTCTGATTACTGCATTGGTGTCAGTTTGTGACAGTTAGTGTTGGGACAGTGAGTATTACCCCCCTTTAGGTCTAGGGTACCCCCCTAACCCCCCCTAATAAAGTTTTAACCCCTTGATCACCCCCTGTCACCAGTGTCACTAAGCGATCATTTTTCTGATCGCTGTATTAGTGTCGCTGGTGACGCTAGTTAGGGACATAAATATTTAGGTTCGCCGTCAGCGTTTTATAGCGTCAGGGACCCCCATATACTACCGAATAAATGTTTTAACCCCTTGATTGCCCCCTAGTTAACCCTTTCACCACTGATCACCGTATAACCGTTACGGTTGACGCTGGTTAGTTTGTTTATTTTTTATAGTGTCAGGGCACCCGCCGTTTATTACCGAATAAAGGTTTAGCCCCCTGATCGCCCGGCGGTGATATGCGTCGCCCCAGGCAGCGTCAGATTAGCGCCAGTACCGCTAACACCCACGCACGCAGCATACACCTCCCTTAGTGGTATAGTATCTGAACGCATCAATATCTGATCCGATCAGATCTATACTAGCGTCCCCAGCAGTTTAGGGTTCCCAAAAACGCAGTGTTAGCGGGATCAGCCCAGATACCTGCTAGCACCTGCGTTTTGCCCCTCAGCCCGGCCCAGCCCAGCCCACCCAAGTGCAGTATCGATCGATCACTGTCACTTACAAAAGACTAAATGCATAACTGCAGCGTTCAGAGTCAGGCCTGATCCCTGCGATCGCTAACAGTTTTTTTTGGTAGTATTTTGGTGAACTGGCAAGCACCAGCCCCAGGCAGGGTCAGGTTAGCGCCAGTACCGCTAACACCCACGCACGCAGCATACGCCTCCCTTAGTGGTATAGTATCTGAACGGATCAATATCTGATCCGATCAGATCTATACTAGCGTCCCCAGCAGTTTAGGGTTCCCAAAAACGCAGTGTTAGCGGAATCAGCCCAGATACCTGCTAGCACCTGCGTTTTGCCCCTCCGCCCGGCCCAGCCCACCCAAGTGCAGTATCGATCGATCACTGACACTTACAAAACACTAAATGCATAACTGCAGCGTTCAGAGTCAGGCCTGATCCCTGCGATCGCTAACAGTTTTTTTGGTAGTATTTTGGTGAACTGGCAAGCACCAGCCCCAGGCAGCGTCAGGTTAGCGCCAGTACCGCTAACACCCACGCACGCACCGTACACCACCCTTAGTGGTATAGTATCTGAACGGATCAATATCTGATCCGATCAGATCTATACTAGCATCCCCAGCAGTTTAGGGTTCTCACAAACGCAGTGTTAGTGGGATCAGCCCAGATACCTGCTAGCACCTGCGTTTTGCCCCTCCGCCCGGCCCAGCCCAGCCCACCCAAGTGCAGTATCGATCGATCACTGTCACTTACAAAAGACTAAAACGCATAGCTGCAGCGTTCGCAGAGTCAGGCCTGATCCCTGCGATCGCTAACAGATTTTTTGGTAGCGTTTTGGTGAACTGGCAAGCGCCAGCGGCCTAGTACACCCCGGTCGTAGTCAAACCAGCACTGCAGTAACACTTGGTGACGTGGCGAGTCCCATAAGTGCAGTTCAAGCTGGTGAGGTGGCAAGCACAAGTAGTGTCCCGCTGCCACCAAAAAGACAAACACAGGCCCGTCGTGCCCATAGTGCCCTTCCTACTGCATTCGCCAATCCTAATTGGGAACCCACCGCTTCTGCAGCGCCCGTACTTCCCCCATTCACATCCCCAACCAAATGCAGTCGGCTGCATGAGAGGCATTTTCTTTATGTCCTCCCGAGTACCCCTACCCAGCGAACGCCCCCAAAAAAGATATTGTGTCTGCAGCTAGCGCGGATATAGGCGTGACACCCGCTATTATTGTCCCTCCTGTCCTGACAATCCTGGTCTTTGCATTGGTGAATGTTTTGAACGCTACCATACACTAGTTGAGTATTAGCGTAGGGTACAGCATTGCACAGACTAGGCACACTTTCACAGGGTCTCCCAAGATGCCATCGCATTTTGAGAGACCCGAACCTGGAACCGGTTACAGTTATAAAAGTTAGTTACAAAAAAAGTGTAAAAAAAAAAAAAAATATATATATATATAAAATAAAAAAAAATAGTTGTCGTTTTATTGTTCTCTCTCTCTCTATTCTCTCTATTGTTCTGCTCTTTTTTACTGTATTCTATTCTGCAATGTTTTATTGTTATTATGCTTTATCATGTTTGCTTTTCAGGTATGCAATTTTTTATACTTTACCGTTTACTGTGCTTTATTGTTAACCATTTTTTTGTCTTCAGGTACGCCATTCACAACTTTGAGTGGTTATACCAGAATGATGCCTGCAGGTTTAGGTATCATCTTGGTATCATTCTTTTCAGCCAGCGGTCGGCTTTCATGTAAAAGCAATCCTAGCGGCTAATTAGCCTCTAGACTGCTTTTACAAGCCGTGGGAGGGAATGCCCCCCCCCCCCACCGTCTTCCGTGTTTTTCTCTGGCTCTCCTGTCTCAACAGGGAACCTGAGAATGCAGCCGGTGATTCAGCCAGCTGACCATAGAGCTGATCAGAGACCAGAGTGGCTCCAAACATCTCTATGGCCTAAGAAACCGGAAGCTACGAGCATTTTATGACTTAGATTTCGCTGGATGTAAATAGCGCCATTGGGAAATTGGGGAAGCATTTTATCACACCGATCTTGGTGTGGTCAGATGCTTTGAGGGCAGAGGAGAGATCTAGGGTCTAATAGACCCCAATTTTTTCAAAAAAGAGTACCTGTCACTACCTATTGCTATCATAGGGGATATTTACATTCCCCGAGATAACAATAAAAATGATTAAAAAAAAATAAAAATGAAAGGAACAGTTTAAAAATAAGATAAAAAAGCAAAAAAATAATAAAGAAAAAAAAAAAAAAAAAAAAGCACCCCTGTCGCCCCCTGCTCTCGCACTAAGGCGAACGCAAGCGGCGGTCTGGCATCAAATGTAAACAGCAATTGCACCATGCATGTGAGGTATCACTGCGAAGGTTAGATCGAGGGCAGTAATTTTTGCAGTAGACCTCCTCTGTAAATCTAAAGTGGTAACCTGTAAAGGCTTTTAAAGGCTTTTAAAAATGTATTTATTTTGTTGCCACTGCACGTTTGTGCGCAATTGTAAAGCATGTCATGTTTGGTATCCATGTACTCGGCCTAAGATCATCTTTTTTATTTCATCAAACATTTGGGCAATATAGTGTGTTTTAGTGCATTAAAATTTAAAAAAGTGTGTTTTTTTCCCCAAAAAATGCGTTTGAAAAATCGCTGCGCAAATACTGTGTGAAAAAAAAAAATGAAACACCCACCATTTTAATCTGTAGGGCATTTGCTTTAAAAAAATATATAATGTTTGGGGGTTCAAAGTAATTTTCTTGCAAAAAAAAAAAAACTTTTTCATGTAAACAATAAGTGTCAGAAAGGGCTTTGTCTTCAAGTGGTTAGAAGAGTGGGTGATGTGTGACATAAGCTTCTAAATGTTGTGCATAAAATGCCAGGACAGTTCAAAACCCCCCCAAATGACCCCATTTTGGAAAGTAGACACCCCAAGCTATTTGCTGAGAGGCATGTCGAGTCCATGGAATATTTTATATTGCGACACAAGTTGCGGGAAAGAGACAATTTTTTTTTTTTTTTGCACAAAATTGTCACTAAATGATATATTGCTCAAACATGCTATGGGAATATGTGAAATTATACCCCAAAATACATTCTGCTGCTTCTCCTGAGTACGGGGATACCACATGTGTGAGACTTTTTGGGAGCCTAGCCGCGTACGGAACCCCGAAAACCAAGCACCGCCTTCAGGCTTTCTAAGGGCGTGAATTTTTGATTTCTCTCTTGACTGCTTATCACAGTTTCGGAGACCATGGAATGCCCAGGTGGCACAAACCCCCCCCCAAATGACCCCATTTTGGAAAGTAGACAACCCAAGCTATTTGATGAGAGGTATAGTGAGTATTTTGCAGACCTCACTTTTTGTCACAAAGTTTTGAAAATTGAAAAAAGAAAAAAAAAAAAGTTTTTTCTTGTCTTTCTTCATTTTCAAAAACAAATGAGAGCTGCAAAATACTCACCATGCCTCTCAGCAAATAGCTTGGGGTGTCTACTTTCCAAAATGGGGTCATTTGGGGGGGTTTTGTGCCACCTGGGTATTCCATGGCCTCCGAAACTGTGATAGGCAGTGAAGAGTGAAATCAAAAATTTTCACCCTTAGAAATCCTGAAGGCGGTGCTTGGTTTTCGGGGTCCCGTACACGGCTAGGCTCCCAAAAAGCCCCACACATGTGGTATCCCCGTACTCAGGAGAAGTAGCTAAATGTATTTTGGGGTGCAATTCCACATATGCCCATGGCCTGTGTGAGCAATATATCATTTAGTGACAACTTTGTGCAAAAAAAAAAAAAAAAAATGTGTCACTTTCCCGCAACTTGTGTCAAAATATAAAATATTCCATGGACTCAATATGCCTCTCTGGAAATAGCTTGGGGTGTCTACTTTCCAAAATGGGGTCATTTGGGGGGGTTTTGTGCCACCTGGGCATTCCATGGCCTCCGAAACTGTGATAGGCAGTAAAGAGTGAAATCATAAATTTACGCCCTTAGAAATCCTGAAGGCGGTGATTGGATTTCGGGGCCCCGTACGCGGCTAGGCTCCCAAAAAGTCCCACACATGTGGTATCCCCATATTCAGGAGAAGCAGCAGAATGTATTTTGGGGTGCAATTCCACATAGGCCCATGGCCTGTGTGAGCAATATATCATTTAGTGACAACTTTTTGTAAATATTATTTTTTTTTTTTTTTTTTTTTTTGTCATTATTCAATCACTTGGGACAAAAAAAATAAATATTCAATGGGTTCAACATGCCTCTCAGCAATTTCTTTGGGGTGTCTACTTTCCACAATGGGGTCATTTGGGGGGGTTTTGTACTGCCCTGCCATTTTAGCACCTCAAGAAATGACATAGGCAGTCATAAACTAAAAGCTGTGTAAATTACAGAAAATGTACCCTAGTTTGTAGACGCTATAACTTTTGCGCAAACCAATAAATATACGCTTATTGACATTTTTTTTACCAAAAACATGTGGCCGAATACATTTTGGCCTAAATGTATGACTAAAATTGAGTTTATTGGATTTTTTTTATAACAAAAAGTAGAAAATATCATTTTTTTTCAAAATTTTCGGTCTTTTTCCATTTATAGCGCAAAAAATAAAAACCGCAGATGTGATCAAATACCATCAAAAGAAAGCTCTATTTGTGGGAAGAAAAGGACGCAAATTTCGTTTGGGTACAGCATTGCATGACTGCGCAATTAGCAGTTAAAGCGACGCAGTGCCAAATTGGAAAAAGACCTCTGGTCCTTAGGCAGCATAATGGTCCGGGGCTCAAGTGGTTAATACACTGCGAGCAGGCAGGTTTTTTTTTTATTGCAGAAGACTTCTTCTGCAGTAAAACACACTTACCTGTTTGTTTGCAGTGGCATGTAACCTGAACTACGCATGCCAGCCAATGAAGATAGTTGAAAACGGGCACACAGGAGAAGATGCCATTGAGACACAGGACTGTTGGAGGGTGAAAGGTGAGTATAAAAGTTTCCTTTAGTTTTGCTTTTAACTCAGTATAAATGTATCTTTTAGAATTAGAAAGTTTGTAAGTTCTGTTGTGTTTGTGTCCGCTAAATATGATTTAGGCACTTTTCAGGCACTTTTGCTCTAAAAAAAAAAAAAAAAAAAGCTCCTCACGAAAATCTATTTTCATTAAAATCAATGTGTAAAAACAATAGAAAGTGCAGCGCAAAAAATTATTAAGAAGGAAAAAGTCCAATCCAGATGAATGGGAACTCCAATAACCAGACAGATGGAATTATAAGATCCCTCGTGAAGAAAAGTGATAATAGATTCTTCTAATGATAGGTGACAATATCCTCCACCACATAAGCCAAAATACGCTTACCAAAAATGGTGGACCTCCTTTTTACAGAAGGTCAGGAGTGCGTTTATCCCCACAGGGATGATGTTAACCTCCAGCAGGGCTTGATCGATCCTCAATCCAGGCACATGGAGCCCCTGTCCAGCAGTGAGGTCCAGCAGAAAAAGCCTCAGAAACCGGTGGTGATATGTGGTATGAGGACCGTTCCCAATAGAAAAGGGACACACTCTAAGTGTACTCCGTCATTTATTTAAATATATAAAATATGAAAATATTGCGCTCACTAGCGCAATAAATAAAAATGCCAGTATTTTAAAAACAAAACAGCACGATCCGTGGATCGAGTGCACAGCACAGAGGTGGCAGCGGGTGACGTCCATACAGTAAGCTCCTCCCCCGTTACGGATAGTGCAGTTTTGGGGATAAATGCGCTCCTGACCTTCTGTAAAAGAGAGGTCCACCATTTCTGGTAAGCGTATTTTGGCCTATGTGGAGGATATTGTCACCTTTTTATTGGAAGAATCTATTCCCACCTTTCTTCACGAGGGATCTTATAATTCCATCTGTCTGGTTATTGGAGTTCCCATTCATCTGGATTGGACTTTTTCCTTCTTAATAATTTTTTGCGCTTCACTTTCCATTGTTTTTACAAATTATCTTCAGGCTTATGTGATTTACCTATAGTGTTCAGCTTGCATTTGTTTGTGCTTCTTTTATTGTTTTTGCACTGATTGTTCCCTGTTTTTTATATCCATTAAAATCAATGGATACTTTCGCACTGGGGCGGTGTGCTGGCGGGGAGGTGAAAAAAAAGTCCTGCAAGTAGCATTTTTTGGAGCACTAAAAAAAAAAAGCACCTCAAAAGTGCCCCTCTCCATAGAAATGAATGGGAAGCACCTCAAAATGGTTCTTGAAGTAGTTTTTGAGTCACGTGACCTTCAAAAAAAAGCGCACCGCTAATCTCTTCAAAAGCGCTCTGCATTTTTTTTTTTTTTTTGGGCAGTTTTTAAGCGCCTTAGTGTGAAAGGGGTCTTAGTGTTTTTTTGAGAAAATATTGTTTTGATAAAACATTTGTGCAAGTATTGTGTAATCTAAAAAATCAGTAGCACCAATTATTTTTTCGCTAATCCTTTTGCTTTAAAAAAAAAAAATGGTTTGACGGTCTCTAACAAACTCTGAAAGCTGTAAGGGAAAAAAGAACAGTGGAAAATTGCAAAAATGGTCTGGCCACCTGAATTTAAAAGTGGAATGCAGGGCTTGGCAGCGAAATGGTTAAACCAGATTCTATTGTTTAATCGGACATACAAATCCTGGCTGTAAAATTCTAAACTGACTGCAGTATCGCAATACTTGCTATGTCTTCATAATATTTGCTGTAACAATAATGTGATAATATTAACTATAACACCATAGAGCTATGACATAACATTGTATTTATAATACTTATTTTGACTTTACATTACGGACTGTGGCATTCTATTGCTTTCTATAGTACTGACCATAATAGCTGCACAGTACTCACTATATGACTTCACAATTTTGACTGAAGCTTCCTTAGCCAACATTACAATGGTTGCTATGATGGTGATAAGGTTTTTTTTAAATTCCACCAGATGTGTTATCACATATTTTGCATCATTTTGTGGTACCAGCAAAATGCACAGACATAGTGAGGGAAAAAAGTATTTGATCCCCTGCTGATTTTGTACGTTTGCCCACTGACAAAGTGAAAAATGATCAGTTTATAATTTTAATGGTAGGTTTATTTTAACTGTGAGAGACAACACCAACAAAAAAATCCAGAAAAACACATTTCAAAAAAGTTTTAATTGATTTGCATTTTAATGAGTGAAATAAGTATTTGACCCCTTCGCAAAACATGACAGTACTTGGTGGCAAAAACCTTGTTGGCAATCACAGAGGTCAGACGTTTCCAGTAGTTGGCCACTAGGTTTACACACATCTCAGGAGGGATTTTTTCCCACTCCTCTTTGCAGATCCTCTACAAGTCATTAAGGTTTCGAGGCTGACGTTTGATAAGTCGAACTTTCGGCTCCCTCCACATATCTTCTATGGTATTAAGGTCTGGAGACTGGCTAGGCCACTCCAGGACCTTAATGTACTTCTTCTTGAGCCACTCCTTTGTTGCCTTGGCCATGTGTTTTGGGTCATTGTCATGCTGGAATGCCCATCCACAACCCTTTTTCAATGCCTTTTTCAATGCCTTGGCTGAGGGAAGGAGGTTCTCACCTAAGATTTGACGGTACATGGCCCTGTCTATCGTCCCTTTTGATGCATTCAAGTTGTCCTGTCCTTTTAGCATAAAAACACCCCCAAAACATAATGTTTCCACCTCCTATATGTTTGACGGGGGGATGGTGTTCTTGGGGTCATAGGCAGCGTTCCTCCTCCTCCAAACATGGCGAATTGAGTTAATGCCAAAGAGCTTGATTTTGGTCTTATCTGATCACAACACTATTACCCAGTTCTCCTCTGAATCATTCAGATGTTCATTAGCAAACTTCAGACGGGCCTGTACATGTTCTTTCTTGAGCAGGGGGACCTTGCGGGCCCTGCAAGATTTCAGTCCTTCACGGTGTAGTGTGTTACCAATTGTTTTCTTGATGACTATGGTCCCAGCTGCCTTGAGATCATTGCCAAGATTCTCCTGTGTAATTCTGGGCTGATTCCTCACCGCTCTCATGATCATTGAAATTCCACGTGCTGAGATCTTGCATGGAGCTCAAGACGAGGGAGATTGACAGATATTTTGTGTTTCTTCCATTTGCGAATAATCGCAACAACTGTTGTAACCCTCTCACCAAGCACCTACCGCATATACTCGAGTCGTTCCGAGTATAAGTCGAGGCCCTAATTTACCACAAAAAAATGGGAAAAACTTATTGACCCAAGTATAAGACGAGGGTGAGAAATGCAGCAGCTACTGTAAGTGGAAAAAGAGGGTCAACAATGCCCATCTGCAGCTGTATACCTCCCTGTGTCCTTTTGCATGTGTCATGTGTCCTGTGCATATGTGTCATGTGTATATATACCTGTGTCATGTGTATATGTACCTGTGTCATGTACCTGTGTATCTGTGTCATGTACCTGTGTCATGTGTATATGTGCATGTGTCATGTACCTGTGTCCTGTGTCTATGTACCTGTGTCCTGTGTCTATGTACCTGTTTCCTGTGTATATGTACCTGTGTCCTGTGTATATGTACCTGTGTGCGTGTGTGTGTGTGTGCATCCCACCTGTGTCCTGTGCATGCCTCCGTGCGCCGCTCTGCACTGATCAGCGTGTAGTATTCGGCGGCCATTCACTGTTCAAAAGCCGCACCTCCTCCTCGTCCATGATAGGCAGAAAACTCAATTTTCCAGCGGTCAGCCTATCACGGACATTCTCTCATCCTCATACCACGGATGAGGATGAGAGAATGTCCGTGATAGGCTGTACACTGACTACCTATCACAGACGAGGAGGCGCGGCTTTTGAACAGTGAGAGCCGCTGCCGAGTGCTGTGTAGCACACGCTGGCCGCCGTCTGCCTGCATGACACGTTGATCATGTAGGCAGATGGCGGTGACTCGTGTATAAGTCGAGGGGGGCACTTTCAGCCCCAAAAAAGGGGCTGAAAAATTTGACGTATATACGGTATGTATTTTTTCATTGCACAGGTTTACTTTAAAGGCTGGGTTCACATATATACGAAATGGATGCAGGTTTCCCCTCATTCAATTCGCATGACAGGAGAGTGTGACCAGCTCTCAATCAGGCCGGATCACACAGCTCCAGGGTGGCCGCAGTCAGGTATGAAAAAGGGTCCAGTGCGTCTTTAGTACCGCTTCAGGTGCAAATTCGGACCTGAATCAGTGAACAGGGACGCGCCGGACCCACTGCTGTGAACAGCGGCCGCAACACTTGTGAACCCAGCCTAAAGCAAATATCTGTTATTTATAAGTAATCAGTATCTTGCACTACATGTAAGGACTGAGGGCTGGTTCACACCACAAACGCACTCCAGATCCGTTCTAGATGTGTTTCTGCATGCGATTTTTCGGATGCTTTTTTTCTTCTTTTTCTTTCCGTTTTTTTCCCCCCTGTACTGGGGTCCGGTGCGTTTTTAATGCGTTTTTAATGCATCCCCGTACAGTCCGGTGCTGGAAAAACGCAGCTGCTTTTTTTGTTTTTTTTCTGGAACTGACTGCACTGGTGTGAACTATGCCATTGGAAATCATATAGCCTACTTTCCATGCGTTTTTTTTTGATGCAGAAAAAAAACGCATAGAAACTGGCCCTAAAAGCCAAACTACAGCATCAATTTATTTTTCTCAAATAGACCCCCCACCCTCCCCTCGATTTAAAATTTAACAAAAAAAAGTTTTGAATTATCACTTACCTGCATCACGCATTCTCCTTTTGTGGCCCTATACCAGCTTTCTTCCAGGTCCTTGCTGAGCTTCATTCCACCAACTTTCTGTGAGTCCGGGGTGTCTAGGACCTTGGCGTGTCATCATTCTACCCCTAGACTCAAAGGAGAATTCTATACAGAGCAATTCCACATTACGTGGTGCTAATCCCTGCAGTATTCAGCTGAAGGAGGAAGAGAACCTGTGACATCAATCAGATTATAACTGTCATAGATTTCTAGTACAGGTTTGAATAAGAGAGAACACCATGGTTGGCATGAAGTAGTATCTCCATTGTTTCTTTCCTCCTTTATCCACAATAAACTGCTTATTGCAATTCTCTTAACCGTTCCCAAGACCTGATCATGTGATTTACCATAAACAGAGATCTTTAAAGTGACTGTAATGCCTTACTGCCCTGCTGGGTCTGCAAACGAAGAACATATGTAGAGAAGAAGCCAATGAACCATTTGTATACATGGCACAAAGCTGTGCTTATGCTGCCTCCCTCATCAAACTCTTACCTCCAAGAGAGAGATCAACGATCACTCCATGAGACCGCTGACTACCGCAGACAAAGACTCTCAAATCTGCACATTGCACTTCTGACTTGTAATAACAATTCTTTCTAGCAAAATGTACCTACTGTTGGCAGCAACTGGGGAGGCCATTGTGCTCCTAATGAAGAGATCATGTTCTCGCTGGCATTTTAACATCTCAGTCACTTCGAGAGAATTCTGTTTTTTTTTTTTCTTTTAAACCGCAGTTACGGCAGAGAATAAATATAGAATCAATGTCTGTACTTGTAGACATTGGCTGTGTTGAGCAAAACTCTTGTTATTAAGTATGGCTGGCAGTTTCTCCTTAAGAGACTTATGATTTAGTGATCGTGTCACTTTCAATAGCCCCATTCCACTGGAGGACGGTCTCATGAGCTCAGATTTGAGAAGCAGTGATGGATCCGTGATGGTGATGCAATTACGGGACTTGCCAGGCGCGTACCTGACCTGTTAGATAAATGGAAGCACCGCACACACACACGCACAACCCCCACCTCCGCTCCGAGCCAAGGTTGCATTCATTCCATAGAAGCGTCCAGCCATTAGTCTCGTTTGGGGATCCAATTTCATTTTCCTATTGGGGGTTTTCAAGAATGGTGAAAGCTACCTATAATTTTACTATAAGTGGAACTACAATTTTACACCCTGAATTGCAGAGAAAAAAATAAGTTTCTCACTTTCATGTAATGCTATAAACTTTTAAGATCTTGATCTTTTGCCCATGTAGGGCAAACCAACTAGCCAACAGAATTAATAACCCCAACATATTTACATCGTCTTTGCCCCTGACTTTAACTTTGGCTTCTGAAAGCAAGAGAAGCCACTTTGTGTGAGCAAGATGTTGCTGAAATCATAGCGTACACTGTTCTATGACTACTAGCTGGTCTACTGTACAACTACTCACCTGTCCCCAGTCCGGCACGACATGAAGCAAAGTGTTCTGAGCCAGGCCCACACGTCCACGGTACACTCTCCATTCAGTCCAGTTGAGCATGCACTCTCCATGTAGAGTGTACTGTGCATGTATACGTCTGGCTCAGAAGATTTTGCCAAACTGCTCTGTGGCATTGTGAGTTATATCTTGCTGGATCAGAGATAGGTGAGTATAAGTCTTGCTGGGGGTGGGTGAACGGCACTATATAAGTGTAACTGCATTATTACAATACATGGTAATATGCGTAACCTGCGGTCACTTTACATTTCCAGTCTGGCAGCAAACATCTAGAACTGCCTTCATATACTTTCATCTACCCTTCAGAGCCCTTCTGAAGCCTTAAAACTCAAGGCGCTCATTCACACCAATCTTGACCGCGTTCAGTGGTTGAATTCGGGCTTGCCCTTTCTTGCGCCTTAGTATTTGTCAAAGAGGCCATCCATTATAGTTCCAGACCAGAGTACAGAAAGCTGTTTTTCTAAAACCAAGCACTCTGGATGTTGGGCATAACTTCCACAGGGCATGTGACAGCATGAAGCATTCCACTATAGTTTTAAGAGACCACATGTTTAATTTAAAATGTTCTGCATATACCTTGTTTTCTGAGTTTTGTAATATGTGAGGTTATGGCTGTCTTCCCTCTTATACATATAAAAAACTGCATGCAGTTTATCAATCTGATGGTTTACACGTGTCTGTGTGGTAACGATAAAGTATTTTAGATTTCCATGCATGCATGCATTCCTCTGAAGCTGCTGTCAGCTGCACTATACTATATACTATACTATACTGACTGGCATTTAGGCTAGGTGATCTCAGTTGCCAGGTACAGATCGTGCATTGAGTGAGCAAGTCCAGAAGTAAAATAAAGAAAGCAAGGTGCTCATAATCTTGCTTTGCGATGCTGAGATCCTTTTGTTTACTACTCCCCTGGGGCGCTCTGTGCATGACTTAGTATGTTCTTACCGTATTTGCATGGACCCATAAAGTCTGGTCTTCCAATTTTGCCAAATTCCCAGGCAAGCCTTCCTCCGCATTAAGGTGATCCCCATTTTCAAGAGTGGGGGACATTTGTTAATCTTTGTGGATCCTTAGCCAACTTGCCCCTTCCTCTTATTCTCACTTTCAACCTATCAACGCAAAGTCGCTGCACAGACTAGCAGGTCTTTATCAATCCTTCTTTGTGTTCTTGATTAAATTGTCATTGCCCAGTAGCAGAATAGTTCCAGGGATTTTACTTGAATCTGTTTGCTGTTTCCAATTAAGAAAAGGGCATTTGCCACATCTTGGATTTCAAAGCTCTGAATGCTTACATTGGAGTCCAGAAATTCTGGATGCCATCAATTAGATTTGATGCCTTGCTGACAGGCCGTCCGAGCCACGAAGCGGCAGGGAATACAAGCTCTGTAGTCAGGAGAGGGGGGCGCTCGGAGGTGTGGTTTGCTTTATTCTAACATGTTGCTGAGTGGATGCAGCGGAGATTTAAGGGGACCGTGGGCATCTTAAAGGGACCCACACCTATTACCCTGGGTATCTACTGAAAGTGGAGATCGCTTGGAACCTTGGAAACACATTTACCCTATTACCAAAAGGCTCGCATTCATTTTTCTTGAGGTGAGACATCTATAAGCACGAAGTGGGTGCACAGAGGTGGAAGTGCACTGTGTAATTCTGTAAGAATACATATGAATGCTTCTCAAATAGAAGGTGGCTGGCATTTATGACATTTGAAGCCTGGATTTGGTTCAGCTTACTTTCATGAACTCATTCAATCTATTGTTATTTGCACTGTTGATTGGATTTTGATATATGGAATTGATAGAATGATTTTACACTACTGTTATTGCTTTATCTAGGTATAGTCATATTTTATGCAAATGAGGTGAAACAAATGTCAATTTAAAAAAGAGACAATTCTACAGTAGCGCACTAAATCTATAAAACTCCCAAATATTAACATTATGGAATGATCAACATAAAACGCCCATACATAATGAAAAGTGTCCATGTGGCATAGCCAAAAAATATATATGCTCCAACATATGCAAATCAATATGGTAATACAGTCCAACTTCAAAGTGATGAAAAAATAGTGAAACTAAATCTCGTTGATCCACCAGAATTCTTCACCAAAGTGATGTGTGCCAATTCCACTCCCTTAAGAATAAAGCTCACCAGATGTTAAGGTGTTTTTACACTATTGGAGGCTCTGTCTCAATTTCTATCCTGACCTGTGGAGAGTGTTTTTATTAATCTGGATGGAGATTGGCATGTAAAAGCAGCTCTTCAATAACATCTAATAAGGCGATATTTGCCAGACATGAGAGTGAATGGCAACAGCATCTTATGAGATTTATTCTTAGGGGAGTGGAATTGGCAATAGACAGGGGGGGGGGGGGATACACGGTATTAACCACTTCAATACGGGGCACTTAGACACCTTCCTACCCAGACCAATTTTCAGCTTTCAGTGCTGTTGCAGTTTGAATGACAATTGCTCGGTCATACAACACTGTACTCAAACTAAATTTTTATCATTTTGTTCCCACAAATAGAGCTTTCTTTTGGGGGTATTTGATCACCTCTGCGTTTTTTATTTTTTGCGAAACAAATAAAAAAAGTAAAGAAAATTTTGAAAAAAAAATAAAAGTTTTGCTTTTGTTTCTGTTTAAAAATTTTGTAAATAAGTAAGTTTTCTCTTTCACTGATGGGCACTGATAAGGCGGCACTGATAAGGCGGCAGCGATGAGGTGGCACTGACGATGGGCACTGATATGTGCCACTGATGGCCACTGGTAGGCGGCACTGATGGGTGGCACTGATATGCGGCACTGATGGGCATTGATAGGCGGCACTGATGGGCACACATGGGTGGCACTGGGTGGCACAGGTGGGCACTGATAGGCGACACTGGGCACTGAAAGGATGCAAAGATAGGTTCTTATGGGTGGCACTGCTGGGAACTGATAGGCGGCACTGATAGGCGGCACTGCTGGGCACTGATAGGCGGCACTGCTGGGCACTGATAGGCGGCACTGCTGGGCACTGATAGGCGGCACTGCGGGGCACTGATAGGCGGCACTGCGGGGCACTGATAGGCGGCACTGCTGGGCACTGATACGTGGCACTGATGGGCATCCCTGGTGGCAGTGGTAGACATTGGAGTGGGCACTGATTGGCAGCTGCCTGGGCATTGATTGGCAGCTGCCTTTGCACTGATTAGTATTTCCCTGGGGGTCTAGGGGGCATACCTGGTGGTCCAGTGTGGCTGGTTTCCCTGGTGGTCCTGGGCGGCTTCCCTGGTGGTCCTGGTGGCTTCCCTGGTGGTTCTGAGTAGGATCTGAGGGGGGGCTGTGCTGATAAACAATCAGCACAGACCCCCCCTGTCAGGAGAGCAGCCGATCGGCTCTCCTCTACTCGCGTCTGTCAGACGCGAGTGAGGAAAAGCCGATCACCGGCTCTTCCTATTTACATCGTGATCAGACACGGCTGATCACGTGGTAAAGAGTCTCCATCAGACTCTTTACCTAGATCGGTGTTGCTGTTGCGGGGTGTCAGACTGACACCCTGCAACAACGATCGCCGCGATGCGCGCCCCGGGGGCGCGCAGCGGCCCAATATCCTGTGGACGTCATATGACGCCCAGTCAGGACATTGAAACCACTTTGCCGCCGTCATTCTGCTATATGGTGGGCGGCAAGTGGTTAAGAACTGGGGTATGTAAACTTTTGATCAGGGTCATTTTCGATATTTTTAGTTATGCTTTAAAAAGAGTAAACACAGTTGATTGATAATAAATGGCTTCAGCCAAACACTAACCATGAGTGAAAGAAATGTTTTTGTGTTATCATTCATATTCTCAGAAAAATGGCCAAGAAATCATAAATTCTGCCAGGGTATGTAAACTTATGAGCACAACTGTATAGTCATATTTTAACTGTTTTATTTATATTGTATTATTGCAAGGCTGCACAACCCCACATTACACCTTATCAATTAGATCTGTCCTTGCCTCCCTCCGCTTGGATACTTCCTTGACTCTGTGAACATTAAAGGATCTTACTTGCATGTGTCCACCTTTCCAGCACATCAGTGATATGTTCACTTTGCGGGGCCGCCGTTTTGTGGGCCTGCCTTTCGGCTTCTCCTCCATACTTCTTCTCTTAATTGAATCTCTTTAATCTTTGTCCTCATTGCTCCCCAATTGTGGGATACTTAACCTCCTGCTGAGGGAACAGGTGGTGAGGGCTCTGTTGAACAATGTATCTCTGTCAAGATGTTACACAGGTTCAGTTGGATGTTGTTGCTTCAGAAATCACTGGATCAGACTGATCACTGATACCTAAGAGAAACTTTCAATTCTCCAGTCCAAGGTTCAAACTCTTCAGTCCAGAAGCCATCTGCCTCTCAACTTCTGCATGAGTGTTGGGGTTGATGATGGCCTCCTTTTTAAGGTAGTCCCGTTTTGCCCAATTTCACTCCAGACATTTGAACTGCAGCATTCTTGTCTTGCAACAAGTCAGTCATGTCTCTCCACTAGCCATATCGGCTGACCACAAAGACTAGGCTTTCCCTGGCTTGGTGATCTGGGAATAGGGAGGTGTCCTGGGCATGTTGTCGGTACGGGGGACATGGTTGTTGGAGAAATATTGTCTGCCATTACACATCCTGGCACTTTGGACTATTTGGCTGTCCATTTAGTTTTTGGCCACCCTGTTGGAGGGTCTGAATTCAGATGGACAATGCCAAAGCGCCAGTATGTACCAACCATCAGGGAGAAACCAGAAGTCTTTCCATACCAAAAGAGTTAAAGTGGATCCTCCTGGGCAGAGCTTCACATTCCAGCCAGGTCAGCTGTAGGCATTTCATGAGTGGACATTTGCCAGTGCCTGAACCCGAGAGAGTGGTCTTTGCACCCGTAGGTGTTTCAAGACCTGTAACCCAAAAGGGGCACACAGGATGTGGATCTCTTGGCCTCCAAATTCAACAGCAAACTGTTCAGGATTGTATACAGGTACAGAGATCCCTTGGCGAAAGCAGTGGATGCTCTTGTGGGATCAGTACACCTTGATCCATGCTTTTCCTCATCTGCTCTGCAGGAAGGAGATGGAGGCATTCAAGTGATCCTCCTTTGATGTAGCCTCGGCAGTATGTCAACCTGTTAAAACTTGTAGCAGACTCTTTGTTGGAACTACCAGATCTTTTGTCCAATGAGCTAATTTGCCGTCAGGATGAACAGGTATTGTCTTTAAACTTTTCAAACCACTATAACAAAACACTTTAAATTGTATATTTAATAGACCAAATAGAGATAATAGGAGAAATTAATTGTTAAGGGTTTACATACTCGTTTAAAAAGGCGCTAATACTATCATTTGACTTTTGTGGCAAGTGTGTCTCTGTCGTTTTTCCTTCAAGTTTGTTGAGGCATTCCTGCCAAGAGCTGCAGCATTACTTACATTATTTTCCCCTTGTATTTTGCAGGAATCCCTGTGGATCCACGGAAAGTACTCATTGTAGCAGGCCATCACAACTGGATTGTTGCTGCCTATGCTCATTTTGTGGTTTGCTACAGGTATGAATTATTCATCAGTCTGGATCATCTTTGTGTATTTAATATTTTTCCTAAGGTTCTGATTGTTTTTCCCAGAATGCTTTTTGCTCTGGTCCACACAAGCCATTTCTCTTCTAAAATTAGCTCCTAGGCTGTGATCACCATGAACATAAAATAAGATTAGGATCATCTGTTCAACAACTTTTATATTAGGTTGTAAAGAAGGCAGTACTTTAAAATCTATCAGTAGGTAGAGATGTGTGTGTCTTTTCAAGTTAATAATGTCATTGCCTTCAGATGAGGACCTAAGAAGCAGAGAGATTTAATATAGGAGGATCTGAGAATTGGTCCTAAATTTTTTATCAAATAAAACCTGTCAACCGAGGAACATGGAGGCTGCCATTTTCAACTTCTACTGAAAAAAAAAGTTAGTTTCCTGGCTCAATCCTGTTGCTTTAGCTTTGATGCATTTCTAAGTCACTGACCGGGAACAAGTGTAGAGAATAACGTGTACCTGAGCTCCAGTCCTTTGACTTTGCTTAAACCAGGGGTGGGCAACCTCGACCCTCCAGCTGTTTTGAAACTACAAATCCCATGAGACATTGCAAGACCCTGACAATCACAGGCATGATTCCTAGAGGCAGAGGCATGATGGGATTTGTAGTTTCAAAACAGCTTGAGGGCCGAGGTTGCCTACCCCTGGCTTAGACTAAAACGATGCCTTCAGTCTGCTGCAGGCAAGCTCATGAGTTTTATGGAGGGGAACAGGTATTTGACCTACCTGAAAGAGTCGGTTTTGTTTTGGTGAAAAACTGAGACGAGAGCCTCAGTTGTTTTCAATTGGAAATGACTGCAAATCCCAATTGATACTTTTTGTCAATTTTGTGATGTAAAGCTAAGGAAACTGCCCTAGTAGTGGTATTGTGCTTTAATGAATAGGAACGCTGTGTATACAGACTAGATGCACAATACAAAACAGAGTGCTACAAATATGCATACAACACACATGCATGTGCTACCTATCATTTCTAGCGAACCCCTATATCTCTGCTTGCTATAGGGATGCATTTAAATGACACTTGTCTTCCAATATAGCTGGTCTGCCGTTTCTGTAGCAAACAGGCCTTTAAAGTGATTGCAGGAAAATGGGTTCCTAATCAGCATTGTTTCTCTCTTGTAGTGTGGCTTGTAGTGTTGTCCCTTGGGTCTTCTGGAGCCCTCCTTTCAGCTGCTGGCCAAGCTATCTTGGAAAGTTTTTAGTATCCATTCCTACATAGGTATAACCCTTTTTTAGTTTCTGTGAGGGAATCCTTTCTGAATCCAAACTTTAGATGGTAGTGGCATAGGTCAAATATTTGAGAAGGTCAGGCTGTTGTCCAAAGCATGCAAAACAAAACCAGAGACATTCCCTGCTCAACTTACCGACCAGCCTGCAACCTACCAAATTATCCTGTCTAACAGTTTGCGTTTAAAAATGGGTGTTTAGTTTGCACACATTTGCAAATACATGCGTAAACTACAGGGCCCCGTCAAGGCATCCCAGTATTTTCTGTAGTCTTAACTCTAAAATTTGAGAGCCTCCACAGTGGAAGCACATGCATTATAAGGGACTGGCTGAGGGCAGGTGAGCCTGGAGGGAGCCCACCCCTCCTTTAAAGGCACAGGGGCGCACTGGACACCCAGCACATGATGGCACTATGGCAGCAAAGGTGTCCAGTGCATCGCCTCACCAATATTTCAACAGTAAATGGCCACTGCCCTCACCTATAACTGGCCTTGGCAGCAAGGAGCACATGGAAGGGCAACGCATGCAAAACAAAATCAGAGAAATTCCCAGCTCTACTTGCCAACCAGCCTGAAACCAGCCGAATTAGCCTGTCTTAACAGTGTGCGTTAAAAACATTTGTTTGTTTATTGTTGCCAAAAGCAGCAGTGTTTTCAACATGGGCTGCTAGAAAGGTAAGTCTATTGCCTCTACTTCTTACAGGGTTTCCAATAGCACCTTCTAGTGACTCCCTTAGAACAGGAATGAGATCAGGAGTCAGAGAAATGAGAAAGCTATTAGCCTCAGTTCACACTATGAATTGCAGAGGAATTGCACCGCATTCCTGTACAATTCACATGCGATTCAGTGTGGTTAAATTTGAGCCATTCATTGTTAATGGCTCAAATCGCACCACATCTGCACCAAAGTCGTGCATGCAGCAATTTTGGGGACACACCGCAACCGGATCACTTGGCCGTTTTGTACCATGTGATCCAGTGCAGGCAAGCGCACCTCATTTCCAACTTGCTTTTGGGGTGTTGCTAAGATTGCACTGATACCTGCTGCGGATCACGAGGGCAGTGCAATTTGAATGCGGTGCAGGTTTCCCACACATCCCTTCAGTGTGAACCGAGGCTTAAAGTGATTGTAAAGGCTCGTTTGTTATTTTAAATAATAAAGAAAAAAAAATCATGCCATACTTGCCTCCACTGTGCAGCTTGTTTTTGCACAGTGTGGCCCCTAATCTTGACTTCTGGTGTCCCTCGGCGGCTCTCGCGGCTCCTCTTTACTTCAGATAACCCCCTAGGAGAAGCGCTCTCCTGGGGGCGGTTACCTTGCAGGCACACTCCCGAGTCCAGCATTCTGCGTCCGTAGACACGAATGCCGGACTCATCCCCGCCCAACGGACATTGGATTTTATTGACAGCAGCGGGAGCCAATGGCTGCGCTGCTATCAATCTATCCAATCAAGAGCCAGGACCCCCGTGCAGAGGGACAGCGCGTCTTCGGCGTGGGAATTACAGGGCTCAGGTAAGTAAAACAGGGTGGCCGGTGACTGTCAGAAGTTTTTTCAACTTAATGCATAGGATACATTAAGATGAAAAAACATGAGGGTTTACAACCCCTTTAAACTATGATATTTTGCCCAGAATTAGGGTTTTTCAGTTTGTAGTGTTATTTTATGTTTTGACTAAAGACCAATAGTAGAATACTATATTCATCACTACTTTTAAATTATAAACTAAAACATGTAATTTGATCACTTTAGAACTTGTTAAAGATGACTGGTTGCGGCTTTCCCTCATTTCTAACTGTGATAGAGTGAACACAGTGAGGGGTGTATTGAAATTTGTCAAAAATATTGCTCTAACGCTTTTCAAATAGATTGCCTGTCTGTCCGTACCCGCAGTTTCAAATTGTTTCAGTCACAGTCAGGCACACTTGTGGTGACTCAAAGAAAAATAGAAAGCTTGGCACCTGACAGAACTTTTATTAATGTCAGGAAGAGCGTAGAGGCTAATGCTACTTCTCCATCTTTCTCTCCCTCCTCATATTCTGGACAAAAGGGGAGAAATTGAGACACGTTTGATTTGTGGCTACAGAGCAACAATGTGGAAGCTGTGAATTATGTTTTATTTAAAAAAAAAAACTAGGTACAAAACACCAGGAACAGAAGAAAAGAAGATCATCAGCAGCGTTATTGAGTAGCAAAGGGTTTTTTTTTCTGCAATTTAGAGTTTGTTTTTTAAAGTTTAAAGTACACCTGTGGAGCCATGCTAAAATGATTAAAGGATGATAAGTTCATCTTTTGAAAAAAATAAAAATAAATGCACATATTTTTTTGCAGGTAATTTTTTTTTTTTTTTCTAAGGAGCCTGCAGAGCATTGCACTCGTGATCAGCAGATAGCGGGTGCAATCTCGAGTTCCTGCAGACTCTCTGCCCGAATCTCGTATGGGCAGGTAGGTACATGAGAGCAGGAAGATCAATGGACTATGAGAGCGCTCACAAGCTAAAAATGATAGTTATTTGGCTGTCATGTTATTCCAATGGCTTCTGAGTCGCTGACGCAGACCAAACATGCAGCATGTAAAGCAAGGGCTAAGTCAAATCTGCTAACCTATATACTTGTTCTCTGACTTGAATGATCAAAGTCATAATATCAGTAATAAAGGCCTGGAAGCTGGTATTCTGTCTTCAACAGCCACCTTTGTTTCTCTCTCTAAGAACCTTTGGTCTGTTTTTCGGTTGATAAAGGTAGTTGGAGCCATATAGAGAACTTTAGATGCTGCTACTACAAGTTGGATTCATATAGAGAGTGATGCTTGTATTGTTAGTTAAAGTCATAAAAAGAGAGATATAGACGCTTGTAGTAGTAGTTGGAGCCATGTAGAGTGAAAACAAATGGCCACTGCCCTCGCCTATAACTGACCATTGCAGCAAGGTCACATGGAAGGGTAACGCATGCAAAACAAAACCAGAGAAATCCCAGCTTAACTTGCCAACCGGCCTACAAGCAATCGAATTGTCCTGTCTAACAGTATGCATTAACCACTTCCTGGCCTATAGCAGAATGACGGCCGGGCAGGGGTTCTGTCATCCTGATTGGACATCATATGATGTCTTTTAGGACAACATGCCGGCGCTCGCCCGCGGCGATCGGAGGTGCTGTGTGTCAGTCTGACACACTGCATCTCCGATCGTGGTATGGAGCCTCTGACAGAGGCTCCTTACCACGTGATCAGCTGTGACCAATCACAGCTGATCATCGTGTGAACCAGGAAGTGCCGGTAAACAGCATTCCTCGGTTCGCGCTGACAGGGAAAGCCGATCGGCGGCTTTCCCTGTCAGAGGGGGGTCTGTGCTGATAATCAGCACAGCCCCATTTAGATGTGCCAACAAGTGCCCCATCAGAAACTGATGTCAGTGCCCAGCAGTGACACCTGTCAGTACCTCATCATTGCCACCCAGTACCTCATCAGTGCCACCCAGTACCGCATGTCAGTGCCCATCACAGCCGCCCATCGGTGCCCATCAATGTCGCCCATCAGTGCCCATCAATTCTACGTAGTGCCTCCTCATCAGTCCCAACTCATCAGTTCCGCCTCATCAGTGCCTGTCGGTGAAGGAGAAAACAAAATTTTATAACCGAAACGAAGAAAAACTATTTTTTTTTTCAAAAATTTCGGTCTTTTTTTAGTTTGCTTAGCAAAAAATAAATACCCCAGTGGTGATCAAATACCACCAAAAGAAAGCTCTATTTGTGAGAAGAAAATGATAAAAATTTTGTTTGTGTGCGTGTTGCACGACCGCGCAATTGTCAATCAAAGTGCAACAGCACTGATAGCTGAAAATTGTCCTGGGCAGCAAGGGGCGAAAGTGCCCGGTATTGAAGTGGTTAAAAACAGGTTTTGTTTGCACACATTTGCAAATACATGCGTAAGCTACAGAGCCCTGTCAAGGCACCCCAGTATTCTCTGTAGTCTTAACTTTAAATTTTGAGAGCTTCCACAGTGGAAGCACATGCATTATAATGGACTGGCAGAGGGCAGGTGAGCCTGGAAGGAGCCCACCCCTCCTTAAAGGCGCAGGGGCGCACCTGACACCCAGCACATAGCACTATGGCGGCAGTTCTTCCACTGTGGAGGCTCTCAAAATTTAGAGTGAGGGCTACAGAAAATACTGGGGTGCCTTGATACTGGTACTGGCAGTTGGAGCCATATAGAGAGCCCATGGTGCTGGTATCGATAGTCGGATGCGTTTAGTATTTGGTAGATGCTGGTACTGCTAGTTGGAGCCATATAGACAGCCCTAGATACTGGTACAGGTAAGTTGAAGCCATGTGTAGGGTCCTTGATGTTGGTACTGGTGATTAGAACCATTTAAAGATAGCTAAATGCTGTTAAGTATATTGGAGCCATTTAGAGAGCACTTGAGCTGGTATTGGTAGTTGGTCATATAGAAAGCCCTAGATGCACGTATTGATGCTCGAGCGCCATATAGAGAGTGCTACATGTATGTATTGGAGCCATATAGCTTTATGCTGTGTGCTGTATGCTTCTACTGGAAGTCAGAATCATAGAGAGAGTGCACTTGATAGATGCTGGTACTGGTTGGAGCCTTCTAGAGAACATTAGACTAGAGTCCAAAATGCTATCACTTTTTTTTTTTTTTTTTTTTAAAGTTGTAAACAGTGCTAGATGCTTTCTGTGAGTAGCACTATAATGGGAATGCATGTTACAAAACTAGTATGTTTTAGCTGCTCGCTGAGCCTTTCATATTTAATTTGTGCTTTCTCACAGGATAAAGGAATCCTCTGGCTGGCAACAAGTCTTCTCAAGCCCCTATCTAGACTGGACCATTGAAAGGGTGGCCCTTAATGCAAAAGTAGTCGGAGGGCCACATGGAGATAAAGACAAGATGGTGGCAGTTGCATCAGAAAGTAGCATAATTCTTTGGAGCATACAGGATGGAAGCAGTGGCAGTGAAATAGGTGAACTTCTCTCTTTCTTTATCAGAACTGTAGAAATCTTCTGTGCCCTTTCCAATAAGTAGTTGCCATCTTATGATAGGCTATCGTAGTATTTATAAAATTACAACAAGCATGGTAACAAAGCATTATGTTAATGTATCTTTCGAAGTGTTCTTGGAATTGAATGCTTTTGTCTCACCCTTATTAGAAGTTTCCATTTACAAAGAAAATTCAAGGATGGCCCTTCAACCAGGTGCTAACCGCAGATATCATATCACTGTTGTCAAAAATTTTGTCTTTCTCCACAGAGCCTCCTTTAGATCTTTATATCGGTTTCTTGCTCAGGAATGGGGTGGGTGTTCCACAGTTTTTGACAGAACCATTTTTAAGGCATTATTTCCAATCCACACCTAGGTGCAGATTACAATGTTTTGGTGACACACAACTTTACATCTTGGCTAGCCTTAAAAAAAAAACCTTACCATTTGCCACAACATTTGGAATACAGGCTCATAAATTATTGGTGTATTTAAAATGAATCCGTGCCTAATTATGCACGCTAAAGTATTTACAAATTCTGAACCAGCAGCAGACGCACTTTAAACCAAACCGTCATTCTCCTGTATCTATAAACTTTGTAAATGAATTTTCAAAGTTCACAGCACAGGCACCATGGGGGGAATTTATTAATGGGGAGTAGATGGCAGCAAGGCCATCGGCACTTAGGGGAGTTTTTGTCCCTTTAGTTTTGCAAGAGTTGTAAAGGCAGAAGTTTTTTTATCCTAATGCAATCTATGCATTAAGATTAAAAAAAAGTAGCAGCCTCCCCAGCACCCCCTAATTACTTGCCTGAGCCCCATCTCTGTCCAGCGATGTCCCCAAGTGTCTTAGCTGTCTGGGACTCTCCTTCTGATTGGCTGAAACACAGTGGCGGCGCCATTGGCTCCTGCGGCTGTAAAAGTCAGCCAATCAGAAGAGAGATGGGGTAGGGCTGGGTCAGGGCTCTGTGTCTGAATGGACACACAGAGATGTGACTCAGCTCAGGTGCCCCCATAGGAAGCTGCTTGCTGTGGGGGCACTCGACAGGAGGGAGGGGCCAGGAGCAGCGAAGAGGGACCCGAGAAGAGGAGGATCCGGGCTGCTCTGTGCAAAACCAACTGCATAGAGCAGGTAAGTATAACATGTTTTTTTTGTTTTGTTTTTTTTTTTTTAAACGAGACTTTACAATCACTTTACGGGCTTGTTCACACTGTGTGCAGTGGTTGGCAGCTTTCCGACAGTGCAAGGGTACATGGAAAACAAATATTTTCTGCATGCCCCATTCAGATGAAAACATTGATGTGATGTGCGGTGCAGTGTGGAAAAATGGCATGCTTCACTAGATGGCACTGCATGGTACTGCACTGCATCCCAGTGCAACACACCACGTTGCTGTGAGGAGATTCGGAGTTTGAGTTTCACTTTGTGACATAATACATAATGTTAAAAAAAGGCAAACCGTTTGCTGTACTTAAACCAACATTACACCCCCTCTCTACAGAACTTTGCAGGGAAAAAACTGACAAAAATAGAGCATTTAGCATGCAGGCAGTGCCATAGAATCCTTAAGGGAGGGTTAAAGTGCTTGCAAAGTCAAATTTTTTAATTACTTTGATACTCTCTGTTTTAGGTCCCTGTTCAGTACAGTGTGTGTGCTTTCCAAAAATTGTAATGCTAAATACCTTCTTTGCAGAGCCCTGCTGTGCTATCATGTGATCTCCCCCTGCTTCCCTTCCTGACCTAGGAGAGCACAGTAGGAGGGGCTGAGATTCCCCTCTGATGAATGCAAGCTGGCAGAGAAGTCACATGACAGCACATCAAGGCTCTGCAAAGAAGTTATTTAGCATTGTAATTTTAGGAAAACCCACACACTGTACTGAACAGGGACCTAAAACAGAAAGTAATGCATGTTTCTTTACAAGCACTGGAGCAGCTTCAGGGAATATAATTACCCAGGGAGGGGAAGGGAGTGGATTGAGTCACACACAGACTACAGAACTGACAGAGAGAGAGGGAGGGGGGACATGCAGAGACGCTGAGAAGAGAGCTTGATGACGGAGGCACATAAACTGACCACGCTATCAGAGATCAGCAGCCATGATAAATGTGGTCAGTTCACAGGAGCAGGCAGAATCAGCCAGGTATTGTACAACATAGAAAGGGACAATTGACATGGCAAAAGCACTATGCTATATCTCGTGCCTTAAAGGGACAGGAGCATTTTCCCATTTACGTCTTTCAGGACAGCACCATAGAGAGACCTTGACTCCTCCCCTTCTGAGGAAACACCGCCTTCAACTTTTAGATTTAAACCTCACCGCTTCCCCCCGGCCCCTCAGTTCTGGTGTTTCCTCCGGTGGGGAGACATCGCAAGGAACCAGGGCTAAACAGCCAGGGAGGCTGAGGCTAATTGCAGGCTGAGCAGAGGGGGGTGGATCGGGCGCTCTCTCTCTCTGTCTCTCTCCTGCTCATTTTCTTAAAAAGACTGCAGTCTAAGGGGCTAGTGTGGCTGGGTACCTTTTAAAAGACTGCACATCACGCTCCTCCAGCTTCTCTTAGTGAAGCTGTAAGCTGGAGGGGTCCGTTTTCTTTTTGCCTAGCAGTGGCATAGGCGGAGGCACAGGAGACCGCCCTGCACTAGCAGCCAGCGTGGGAGCTCTGAGCGCTGGGTCGGAGGGCGGGTGACGTCATTTCCGGCGGAGGTCAGTGCTTCCGTCTGACCCGTGACTTCCGGTTCCGGTCGCGGTGATGAAAACGGACCGCGCGTTCGGCTGGTGCTGCCTCTGACCTGCTGTGGGGACAGCATACAGGGGTTTGGAACACCACTGTACTCTAAAGGAGATGTCGGAAGCAGAGGCTTCAAGAACCGCTCCAGGAGAATCCTGCACCAGCCACTCCAAGGTAAGAGGAACCCTGGGGTGGTGTTCCCTTACCGCTTCCTGTAAGCTCCACAGGTGTAGAACTCCCCTTGGTGGTGAGGGGGGGGGGGAGGGTTGTGACTGGGTCCCTGGTGGTGGTCGGTCCCGGGAAGTGCACCCCTGGTGGCCCTCCGTGTTAGTGCTGGTGGATAAGTTTGCTGATTGCTCCCTCTTTTTAACTTATTTTACAGGGCAAAGCTACAGAGAAAAGCAAGTCGCCCCACAGTACCAAGAAAAAATGCCCCTCATGCAGAATCACAATGGGGGAATCTTGGTCTAAGCCCCTCTGCAGGGAATGTATAGAGGGGTTAGTAAGGGAGCAGTCTGAAGAACAGTCTTCAGATTTAGCAGCATCCGTTAAGGAGCTTTCTAATACGGTGCAGACCTTTAAGACACTATTTTCCAGTCTTCAGTTGCCACAGCCGCAGGTTATTTCTCCACCAGCACAGCTGAGTGTCCCTCAGTCCTTAATGGATGCTCCCTCGGGAAGTGGAGAGAATCCAGGAGGTGCCAGACTCGAGGTTGAGGAAGAGCCTGATAGCGAGTCTTCAGATCCCCAGGGGGAATCAGAGGGAGAGGAGGTGGAAGGGGAATCCACAAGATCCTCTCGCTACAAGCTTTCCCTGGAAGAGGTGGAGGAGCTCCTAGGAGCCATTCATACCACCCTAGGAATCCAGGAGGAAAGGAAGAAGCTATCACTCCATGACCAGATGTATAAGGGACTAGGGAAACATAAAAGGAAGGTGTTCCCGGTCCATGAGGTCTTGGTCGACGCCATCAAAAAAGAATGGCAAGACCCCGAAAGGAAACCTTTCCTTTCAAGAGCACTTAAGCGTAGGTTCCCCTTTGCAGAAGAGGAGGCGCTGGTATGGAACAAATCTCCTAAGCTAGACGCAGCCTTTTCGCAGGTCTCCAGGCACACTGACTTGGCCTTTGAGGACATGGGGGCACTCCCAGATCCCATGGATAAGAGGATAGATTCCCTCCTGAAAAAATCCTGGGACTCTTCCCTAGGGAACCTCAAACCCGCCATGGCGTCCACAGTCGTGGCACGAAACATGGAGTACTGGCTGACGCAAATTAAAGCACACATAGAGGCAGGAACACCTAAGGAAACAATCCTGTCGTCTTTCCCCATGCTCCTTAAAGGAGTAGCTTATCTGGCAGATGCTTCAGCTAATTCGGCAAGAAGAGCCTTATGGCTTAAAACGTGGCAGGGAGATACCGCATCCAAGGTTAAACTTTGCGGCATTCCTCTCACGGGGGACTTGCTTTTCGGACCGGGTCTGGAAGCCGTGTTGGATCGAACGGCTGACAGAAAAAAGGCATTCCCTTTTAAAAGGAACCCGGCAGAGACTAAAAGAAAGTCTCGGCCCTGGAAGAAATTGGACCCCCCAAAATCTGATCAACAGAAAAAGGAGTGGGGACAAAAAGGGAAAGGGCGTGGGGGGGCTATTTTTCGCCCTCCTGAACAGCCCAAAAAGACAAAGTGACAGAATAACGGTGGGAGGAAGATTGGGGGCCTTCCTTCCACAGTGGGAGATGATCACCTCCAACCATTTTATTTTGGAAGTCATAAGAAGAGGGTACAGGTTAGAGAACCTCCACCATGCAGACTCCTGGTAACCACGCTACCGAAATGTGCAGAGAGGTCAGCGGCTCTCCTTTCCTCCCTCCAGGAGTTGGAGGAACAGGAGGTGGTAGTTCGAGTTCCAGAAGGAGAGACGGGCAGAGGCTTTTACTCCCACATTTTTGTGGTGCGCAAACCCTCGGGGAAGTTCAGGCTCATCCTGAACCTGAAGCCTCTGAACGTCTCGCTCACCTACAGGAGGTTCCGAATGGACTCGATCTATTCGGTAAAAACGCTCCCTCCTCCGAACTGCTTCATGGCATCGGTAGACTTGAGGGATGCCTACCTGCACATTCCCATTGCAGATCAGTGTCAGAAGTTCCTCAGGCTGGCGGTAAATACCAGAGAAGGGACGTTTCATTGGCAGTTCAGGGCCCTTCCCTTCGGGCTATCCTCGTCCCCCCGCATCTTCACCAAGTCATGGTAGAAGTCTTGGCTTTCCTACGGATCAAGGGCATCTCAGTGATCGCATATTTAGACGATCTACTACTTTTTGCCTCTTCCCCGGAACAACTGTCGCAGGACCTACAGTTCACAAGGAACATTCTAGAGGGTCTAGGTTGGCTCTTAAATCTGGAAAAGTCCAATTTGACTCCATCACAAAAGGTAGTCTTTTTAGGTTACCTGTTGGATTCAACAAAACAGAAGGTCTTCCTGCCAATGGAGAAGATCCAGAAGGTAGACAAGGCAATGTTGTTACTCCAGGGCAGCCAACAAATATCAGTAAGAAAGGCTATGTCAGCCTTGGGGTTACTGATGGCAGCACTTCCAGCAGTTCAATGGGCAGGGTTACACTTTCGCCCTTTACAACTCTTCATCCTGAGTATTTGGGACCACAGTCAGGGGTCTTTGGACTCCCTGATAACTATACCAGGCCAGGTCAAGAGATCCCTATGGTGGTGGTGAAGAGAGGCCAATCTCTCACAGGGTCTGGAGTGGGTTCTGCCGGTGTCCAGATGCGTCACGACCGATGCGAGTGGCAGGGGTTGGGGGGCGCATATGGAGGACCGGGTGGCTCAGGGCGTCTGGCGGAGGGAGGACGCAAGAAGATCCTCCAACTGGAAAGAGCTGAGAGCAGTAGCCTTGGCACTCAGAGCCTTTCAAAAGGAACTTCAGGGACAGCATGTGAGAGTCCAGTCGGACAACTCCTCAGCTGTAGCCTACATAAACAGGCAGGGGGGTACCAAAAGCAGACCCTTGTGGACCCTGCTAGAAAGCATTCTCAAATGGGCCGAAGTAAATGTCCTATCCCTCTCGGCAGTGCATCTGAAGGGGGAACAAAATCTGGTGGCAGATTTCCTCAGCAGGAAACGGCTGAGAGAAGGCGACTGGGTTCTGAACCAGGGGGTTTTCGAGGCAATATCCCAGAAATGGGGAAGGCCATGCATAGACCTCTTTGCCTCGAGAGAGAACAGGAAGGTGCATCTCTTCTTCTCCCTAAACAGGTGGGATGGAGCTCTAGGGGTAGACGCACTGGCTCAGAGTTGGACTTTCGACAGGTGTTATGCCTTCCCCCCACCTGTACTGATCCCAGCCGTTCTAAGAAAGTTCCAGCTGGAAAACACAACCCTCATTCTTATTGCGCCACATTGGCCCAGGAGGCCTTGGTTCTCCATCCTGAGAAGTCTGGCAGCGGAACCCCCCTGGCTTTTGCCAGTTCAGGAGAATCTCCTTTCCCAGGGGCCAATCTGTTGTCCCCAGGTGGGGAGATGGAACCTCGCGGCTTGGCTACTGAGGAGGGATTGCTGAAGAGCAGGGGTTTCTCAGATAACTTAGTGAAGACCCTCCTAAATTGCAGGAAAAAAGAAACCCAGGTTATCTACCAAAAAAACGTGGAAGCGTTTTAATAGCTGGTGCACAGAAACTTCCTTTGATGTTCACAGCTCTATAGCGGTCTTAGAGTTCCTGCAAGCAGGGGCGGACAAGGGTTTAGCCCTTGGCACCCTGAAAGGACAGGTTTCCGCTTTGAGTGTGTTTCTGGAGAAACAACTAGCCTCCGATCCTTGGATCATTAGATTTTTTTAAAGCATTGAGTAGGCAGAGACCTTTGAGGGTCTCCCCCTTCCCAATGTGGGATCTTTCTTTGGTCTTACAAGCGCTTACAGGGGAACCTTTTGAGCCATTGGAGACGTGTATGCTAAAATGGATTAGCCTCAAAACTGTGTTTTTGGTGGCAATCACTACGGCAAGAAGGGTGAGTGAACTTGAGGCCCTCTCCATTAGGGCACCCTTTTTTCAGATATTTCCGGACCGGGTAATTTTTAAAACCGATCCGGCCTTTTTGCCAAAGGTGGCCTCGGTTTTCCATAGAGGCCAGGAAATTGTTTTGCCCACCTTTTGTTTGAATCCTGTGAGGGAACAGGAACATAGGTTTCATAAACTAGATGTAAGAAGGTGTGTCCTGCAGTACTTGGAGGATACAAAACCATTTAGAAAATCTGATTCCTTTTTTGTGTTATTTTCAGGAACCAGGAAGGGAGGCAGAGCCTCTAGGCGCACTATAGCTAGGTGGTTAAGGTTAGCCATCAGCCAGGCCTATATAATTAGCGGGTTGGAAGCCCCTAAGGGTATCAGGGCACACTCCACTAGGGCAGTGGCGACCTCTCAGGCCGAGTGGGCTGGTGCGTCTCCGGAGCAGATCTGTAGAGCGGCAACGTGGTCCAGATTCGACACGTTCGTGAAACACTACAGATTGGACCTTCTGTCAGCAAAAGACCAGGCTTTTGGGCGTAAGGTTCTGCAGGCAGTAGTCCCACCCTAAGGTAAGGTGCTCGCTCATCCTCTCTATGGTGCTGTCCTGAAAGACGTAAATGGGAAAATCGGAGTTACTTACCGGTAACGTCCTTTTCCAGGAGTCTTTCAGGACAGCACAGTTACCCACCCTACTTTAGGGACATTCGTGAAGAGTTCATCGCAGAAGAACGTCAGGTAAGATCAGAATTATTATGACGTGTTCTTGTGTCTCCCCAGCTAACCGGAGGTCCTCTTGAAGAACTGAGGGGCCGGGGGGAAGCGGTGAGGTTTAAATCTAAAAGTTGAAGGCGGTGTTTCCTCAGAAGGGGAGGAGTCAAGGTCTCTCTATGGTGCTGTCCTGAAAGACTCCTGGAAAAGGACGTTACCGGTAAGTAACTCCGATTTTTTTTTTTTTGTTTGTTTTTTTTTTGTTTGTTTTTTTGTTTTTGTTTTTTGGATTACAACCAATTCAAGAAAGGCTGCTTTCAAACTGATGTGGTACGGTTTGACCATGGGTGCATCACAGTTTACCTGCGTGTTTGGAGGCGGGGTTAGTTGCGTTTTCCAATAGAGTAATATTGTGTCCCGCTGTTTTACTCTGTCACAACATTTCTTGTTGCACACCACTCCCCCACCACTCACCTTTTACGTTTGTGATCTTGGAGATCCAGTAACAGCAATTCCTTCTGCAGGCTGACAAAACTAAGTCATCCTCTGGTAATTAGCAGCAGTATTGTTCGCCCTGCGGATAACTGAAGTAGGGCGCACAACAGTCCAATAACACTGCTGCTGTTTGCAAGACAATGGCTTGGCATTGTCAACTTGCCACATGAAGTGCTGTTACTGGCAGGATCTTTAGAAAGGAAACTTTGTGTTAGCATCACACAATTTTTTGCTTAAAGTGGTTCTAAAGTCTGAAGATTTTTTTATCTTGATGCATTCTATGCATTAAGATAAAAAACCTTCTGTGTGCAGCAGCCCCCCTAATGCTTACTTGAGCCCATTTCTATCCAGCGATGTTGCACGAGAGTCAATGAGGAGTAAGAGGGGGCAGGGTCAGGCCACAGCTGTGTGTCTGAATGGACACGCAGAGCAGCGGCTCGGCTTGGGTGCTTGCTGTGGGGGCAGGAGGGAGGGACCCGAGAAGTGGAGAACCTGGGCTGCTCTGTGCAAAACCACTGCACAGAGCAGGTAAGTATAACGTTTGTTATTTTTAAATGAAAAATAACAAGACTTTAGTATCACTTTAAGAAAACTGCGTTGAAGCATGATGCCAAACATATTGAAAAATAGATTTTGGGTTTACATAAACTTTAAAATTTTGCTTAATGAGCAGATCCTGATTTGCTAGAAGTTGTTGTTTTTCTTTAGTAGGTGTAACCAATCTGGGTGAGCTGCAAAGCCTGTCATAACAAATGAGCAGCTCTGCAACTAAAGCAGGCAGGTGAACAGCTCGGCTGGCACACAGCAATAAGGAAAGTCCCTTCAATATCCAGCCATGCATAAAGAAGAAATTGATAATCTGGTTTAATATCAGGTCCATTTCTCAGGGCTGTAGAGGGGAATAAAGTTCGGAGCAGCTGGCAGTACAATCAGAACCTGTGGGCACCAGGGCGAGATGCCGGCAAATTGCTAACATCCACCTCAATTAGAGTTCCATTTTATTTAATAATGAAGTGCCTTTCCACTTGGTTCAGACTGCGATGGTGGGGAACGGCACTTTCAGATTGCATAGAGAAGACTGGAAGAGGTGCTGTTTGTTCAGACTTTGTAAAAGAAACAATTTGTTGTTGCAGCTCTCCGAACCTTGCTAAAACCATCGAAAGAAAATTTACGAAGGTTGGCATGTCTGTGATAAAGCTGTCCCCCAGGCAGCCCGGCCTTCAGTATTACTTACTGGAGACACCACAAGCAGATTGCTGCCATAAGCGGTATTTTTCGCAGAGGGCCCCTTAAGACAGGGACATGTCATTATTTGTACCGTCCTCGTCCCTGCGGAGAGCAGTCGTCATGGCTGAGTCTAAGCAGGAGTGACACTTCAAATTCCTTCAGACCATTCAAGCTGTCTCTCTTGATTTCCCTGAATCTCCAGCTCCTCTGGAGTAATCAGTTCTACTTGTTTCTCTGTTTTTGTTTTTATTGCTTGCATCTCAGCACCACACATCTTTTAACGCATCGCTAAAGATTTTGGGGGACCTGAAAGAAGACAAATTGTTTTAATTGGATTGTTTCTGCGGTTATATAACAAATATGCATGCAGATTTTAAAGAAAACAAATCGTATATAGCTCCTAGAGTTCAAAATAAAACTTAATAATAATTTATAATACACTATATTACCAAAAGTATTGGGACACCTGACTTTACACGCACATAAACTTTAATGGCATCCCTGTCTTAGTGCGCAAGGTTCAATATTGAGTTGGCCCATCCTTTGCAGCTATAACGGCTTCAACTTTTCTGGGAAGGCTGTCCACAAGGTTTAGGAGCGTGTCTATGGGAAAGTTTGACCATTCTTTCAGAAGCGCATTTGTGAGGTCAGGCACTGGTGTTGGTTGAGAAGGCCTGGCTCGCAGTCGCCTCTCTAATTCATCCCAAAGGTGCTCTATCGGGTTGAGGTGCAGGCCAGTCACGTTCCTCCACCCTAAACTCACTCATCCATGTCTTTATGGACGTTGCTTTGGCCACTGGTCCAAATCATTTGGTGGAGGGGGGATTATGGTGTGGGGTTGTTTTTCAGGGGTTGGGCTTGGCCCCTTAGTTGAAGGGAACTCTTAAGATGTCAGCATACCAAGACATTTTGGACATTTTCATTCTCAAAACTTTGTGGGAACAGTTTGGGGGTGGCCCCTTCCTGTTCCAACATGACTGCGCACCAGTGCACAAAGCAAGGTCTATAAAGACATGGATGAGGGAGTTTGGGGTGGAGGAACTTGATGAGCCTGCACAGAGCCCTGACCTCAACTCGATGGAATACCTTGAATTAAAGCAGAGACTGCAAACCAAGGCCTTCTTGTCCACATCAATGCCTTACTTCACAAATGCGCTTCTGGAAGAATGGTCAAACATTCCCATAGACACACTCCTAAACCTTGTGGACAGCCTTCCCAGAAGAGTTGAAGCTGTTATAGCTGCAAAGGGTGTGGCTGCACTACTGCTGATCTCCTGAGCTCCAGAGAGGCCTACTGATCCCGGGAGCTTGATTACTCCCTATACCCAGAGTGGATGCAGGAATCTGGGGTAGACCCCGGGGAGGATCCCCTGGATGGCCAGAGTACCGGTCCTCCCATACCAGTGTTTGAGGATCTGGGAAATGGCCCAGCTAAAGGTGAAAGCCTATCAGCCTACAGAAAGATGGTTTGTGCTAGGATTGCGAGAATTGCCAAGGAGGAGGAAGTACTGGCGAAGTTGAAGTTTGACTTCAAACATAAAAAAATTGCAAATGACCGGCTTCACAGTTCTAAGAGAAGACAGATGCGGCCTGAGTTAATGGCTTTGGAGGCAAAAGTGGAAAAGCAGAGTCTGCTGGTGGCTGCATTGAAAGAAACCAGCGGAGCTTTCAAGGAGAAATATGGCAATGAGGATCGCTTCCGTACAATGCGCAGAGGGGCCATAGAGTCCAGTGGAAGAGAAGCATCACCAGAGTGCGAGAAAGAAAGGTCAGTGCAAAGCAAAGAAGTTTCTTTGGGCTTGGACTGTGTTTCTGGCCAGCACGCTGGAAAATCTTTACATTCTGAGCCAAGTATCAGTATGCCTGCAGAAAGTGGAGAAAGCTCTGGCACACAGGCTGTGGGTGATCAGCAGTCAGGTGTTTTGACTGCCAGTATGTCACCGGGCCAAGGAAGTTCTGTGCCCTTGTCACCGCAGCAGGAGGCTATGGAGCAAGATGATCCATCTGAGTCTGTGAAGGGAGCAGGAATGCTTAAGTTTATCACAGAAATGGAATCCCCTTTGCATGGTCGCAAGTTTGCAGTGTCAGGATCATCTGAGGATGAAGAAGAGGATAGTGATGTCAGCACAAAACCTTTGAAACATCGGCTGGCTGAAAAAGCTGTTATTGTTAAAGTTTTGCCTATACAACATAATGGAGATGTAGTTCCTATAGATGGTGCTGTAGAGGGCAGTGGAGAGCAAGCTCATCTCCTGGCTGAGACTACCACCTGTGTACAGAGAGCCAGTGAGGGGTGTGCAGACTCTGCTGTGAAGAGTGCTGATAAAGACATCTCCGCTGTTAGTAACCCTTTAGTTACTGGTAATGAAGTAAGAATTACCAAGGGTAATGTAGATGATATTTCTGTGTCAGAAGTCTCTGTTCCATCTGTTGATGATAATGTTGTTTCTAACTTATCTAAAGAGGGGTCTGTAACTAAAAGTGATGTTCGGGATGTTGCAAGGAGTGCAGTTATTTCCTATGCTGCAGCGGTGGCTGCACCTGTCCCAAGGGTGAGTAGGGCCAGTTATTCTGCGGTCACTAGGACTGATGTGAGCGAAGGTCAGGCCAATCTGACACCATCTGGTAGCTCCTTTAAACGCCGCAATGTGGTCCAATTAAGGTGGACTGGAGAAGGGCCCCCCCCCCCCCAAATAGGAGAGATGTGGTGGACCGTATTCTGGGGATGGGTTTTAAAGCGGAGGAGATTTTTGCCCTTATCAGCCCAGTTGGGTCATATGAGTATGACCTCTCCTTTGTCAAGGCGGAAGGATTAGATGTCTTTTGGGAGAGATATGAGCAGAGGTGGAAGGAGTCCCCAAAATGGGCAGGTTTGTCACCCAAAGTAATCTCTCGCCAGCCATTATATAAGAACGTCACCATTCTAGTATGCAATGAGTCCATTCCTGCTGCGGATCTGGTGGTGTGGTTGGGGAGATATGCTGATGTCCAAGCTCCCTTGAGGAAAGTTGTAGATGATAGGGGGGTTTGGACAGGAGGATGGACGGTGTTGGTAAAACTGCATGTCACGGGTAATGTTGTTAAGCACATCCCTTCGCCTGCCTTTATAGGTCATGACAGGATTATTACTTTTTATGCAGGGCAACCAAAGTTGTGTCATCGCTGTGGTGAAAAGGGGCATTTTTCAAGCTCATGTTCTGTGCAGAAATGTTCCCTCTGTCAGGGCTCAGGGCATGTTGCAAAAGACTGCAATAGTATTCGTTGTAATCTTTGTAACAAGTTAGGTCACCCCTATAGTCTTTGCCCTGAAGCCCTCCATAATCAGCCAGAGGTGGTGGAAGAACTTCTGAGGATGGAGGAGGAACGTGGGGGGCAGCAAGGGGTTGGTGGAGCTGTTTCAGCTAGTCCTGAGGGCCCCCCCCCAGGTGTCAGTTTCCCACCCTGAAGGTGTGATCCCTACTGTGTCTGCTCCCCAGTCTGTGCTCCCTACTGTGTCTGTGTCTACTTCTGTTGTGTGTTCTTCCCCAGTGTTTCAAGTGCCCAGTGTTCCAAAAGTAAATAAGTCATCCAGATTGGCTGAGGCTGCCAAAGGGGCAGATTCGTGCAGATCTGAGGTGGCAGCTTCATCAGGGCCTTCCCTAAGGCAGCGTAAAACCTCTAGTGGAGGTTCTAAGGTGAAGAAGGGGGAAGTTGCCACTGCTAATAATGTAGATGAGGTCTTTCAGGGTAATGTTTCAGGGGAGGAGGGAGAGTGGATCAAGGTGGGGAGAAGGAGGAATAAGGTAGTCCTGACCTCTGCCTCCTCGGTTTCATCTTTAGAGGTAGATGATCTACCGCTGGGAAACAAGTTTGGGTCCTTATCTGAGGGGGAGGAGGAGTCTTCTAATTCTGTGTCTCAGATGAAGGAGAATGAGGTAGAGTGTTCTCTAAAGAGGTCAAGGTCTCCAGTAAGGGGGGAGGGAGCTCAGGCTAAGAAACGCCTACCTCAATCATGCTGATGGCAGTTCCCACTCCGATAAAGTTGGCAACGATTAATGTTGCCAGCATAAAATCTGTAAGGGCTCGTAATATGGCCTTATTTTTGCTCAGCGAGATGGATGCTGATATTTTATTTTTGCAAGAGACCCGGCTAAATAGACTTGCCGATATCCACCTGGCAAAGAGGGAGTGGAGGCGTGGGCCCTCCTTCTGGTCTCTTGCGGCTAAGCCTTACAGCGGAGTTGCAGTACTTTTTACTGGCATGGTAACGTGTCGGCGGGTTATCGAGGTAGAGATTGGAAGGTGTATGGTCCTGGACGTCTCTGTGAAAGGGCATGATCTGAGTTTAATAAATATTTATGGACCACAGACTAGATGGGAGAGAAAATGCCTCTTTACAAAGATTAAGCCTTTCCTTTTTACATCTAGGCAAGTTGTCTTTGGAGGTGATTTTAACACCGTTACTAGGCCCAAAGACAGGAAAGGCTCCACTGACAGCCTGAGATATGATAGCGTTTTTCTTAATACGATAGCCAGGGAAGCGGGTCTGGAAGATGCGCATATTAAGTGTTGCCCAGACAGCACGGGGTACACATTTAGGCGAGGCAGTTGTGAGAGCAGGATAGATAGGTTTTTTTTTAAAAGGGGACTCTGCTTTTTCGGCTCCTGAGTGTCGTATGGTGGAGTTTTCTGATCACCTTTTGCTGTCTGTTATTCTCAATGCTTCAGATATACCACCTAAAGGAAAGGGTATTTGGAGGATGAATTTGGCTCTGCTGGATGACGAGGAGGTAAGACAATCTTTTGAGGATTTTTTTTCAGGCTCAGGTAACCATCCTGGATTTCTGCAGCAGTAAGTCGGAGTGGTGGGAGCTTGCCAAAAGCCGGATTAGTGGGTTTTTCAAGGCCATAGGAAAAAGGAAACCGCTTGGTAAGTACTTTGCCTACCAGCAGCTGTGGAGAAAACTTGATCGCCTTGTCTCGAGTGGTGGAGATTCCGGGGCAATCTCTGAGGTGAAACTTCTCCTTAGGAAGTATCCGTATGACCGGTACGCTTCTTTGGTTCTGGAAAGGGACTACGGGAAATATCACTCGCCCGACCCTTATCAGAACTGCAAACAAAGCGCAGCAGTTAAGACGGTTGTTGGGCTAAGGGATAGTACGGGCTCTTTGACGAAATCCAGGTCAGGGATCCTGGAGGTCTCAAGGTCTTTTTATGTGCATCTTCTGGGGGAGAAGTACCTTGATCGGGCAAAGATGTCAAGTTTTCTGGATTCTACACCAGGTCTGGGAAATAACATTCCACTTGCAAGTTTGACCAGGGGAAATCACAGCAGAAGAGGTAGTCAAAGCTGTAGATGGTCTGGCTATTAAGAAAACCCCTGGGCCACACGGATTGACGGCTGAATTTTATAAGATTTTCAAATCCAGCTTGGTACCTTATCTTGTGGAGGTATTTAACGGCTGTCTGCAGGAGGGTTCGCTCCCTCCCTCCATGAGACAATCTGCTGTGATTCTGTTGTCAAAAGGCAAGGATCCCTCGATGATTGAGAATTGGCGCCCCATTAGCCTTCTCAATGTCGATAGAAAGATTCTGGCGAAGATAATTTTCTGGCGCTTATCGTCAGTAGCAGACAGATTGCTTTCTCGTCAGCAGCACTGTTCGGTCCAGGGCAGAAGCACTTTTTCAGCGGTGTTAGCTGTCCGGGAGGCTCTGGAACGTTGCAGGGCTGAAGGCTGGGGAAAGTATTTGCTGGCACTGGATCAGGCGAAGGCTTTTGATCGTGTCAATCATGAGTACCTCTGGCTTCTCCTTGACAAGTATGGCCTGGAGGGTGGGTTTATTGGATGGCTTAAGACTTTATACAGAGAGGCAGAGAGCTTCATGCTTGTTAACGGTTGGGTTGGACGGCCCTTCGGGGTTGGATCGGGGGTGCGCCAGGGGTGTCCGCTGAGCCCTTTGCTATATACGTGTTCGCAATTGACCCCTTCATCAGAAGGCTAGAGAGCGGACCGTTGTGCAGGGTGCCGGTGGGCATTACTGGTGAGCTGCCCTTGAGGGTTGTAGCCTATGCTGATGACGTTTCTGTCTTTATCTCTGGGACAGAGGAGGCACAGGAGGTGGTTTCAGTTATAGAGCAGTATTCCGAGGCATCAGGCTCCAAGGTCAACCGTGATAAAAGTGAAGTTTTTTGGATGAGCGAGGGAGGTGAGAGCTTTGCACTTCCGGACACCTTCCCAAGGCCTCAGCAGAAAGTCAAAGTATTAGGCATCGAGTTTGGCCCTGACGATTACAGTAAGTCAAATTGGGAAGCCAGGCTGAATGATGCTGATGTCAAGGTGAAATGCTGGAAAGGGTGGCGGCTCTCCTTGAGGGAAAGGGTGGACTTGATTAAGACCTACCTGATTCCTACCTTTTTGTATGTCAGCTTTGTTTGCATCTTGCCAGAGTCTTGCTATACCAGGATTTATAGTTGTTTCTTCCAATTATTATGGGGGAACAGGCTGAATCTTGTGAAGCGGAATGTGACTTGCCTATCTAGGTGGAAGGGTGGCCTAGGGATGGTCAACCCGGTTGTGTTCTTCTCTCTGATGTTTTTGAAACACAATTTTGGTAACATGCTAGCAGAGACCGCCTGGATGGGTAGGTATTTTCCAGATCTGGTTTAGACCTTTTCTGGGCTGTTGGGAGAGTGGCGGGCCAGTGAAAAGCCTAAGGATCAAGCATGGTAAGCTCCCGGCTTATGTTGCCCTGTGCCTGAAAATTCTTAAACGGTGGCATGTGACAGCAGAGGATATCAGGTCCCTTCCTAGGAGACTCCTGGGGGAGAAGATCGTGGGTACTGTCTTTCATGCGCCACTGGCCTTAAAGGATTGCCCAGGTCATATTATGAGGGAGAGTTTACGTTTAATAAATTCTGAGCGGATTCCCTTGAAATTTAGGGACCAGGCCTGGCTCGCTTTCCACGGTAGGCTCTATGTGAGGGGGAACGTGAAGTGCCGCTCTTTGGACAATCGTGGTTGTCCAAGAGTGGAGTGTCAGGGTGAAGTGGAAACCATGGACCACTTCTTGCTTCAGTGCCCTTTCAGTATAGAAGTCTATAAAAAGGTGGGGAGGGCTCTGAATATTCCTTTCCTGCCTTGCATGTCTTATGCTGAGTGAGTGTATGGAGCATTGCAGAATCGCAAGGGATTTGATTTGGACACTCTTTTTCTAGTCAGCTTAGTAGTCCGATATTACACCTGGAATGCACGGTGTCAGGTATCCCTTCGGCAGAAAGTCCTTCCTGTTCCGGTGGTGGTGTGTGAGATTCTTGGTGAGGTAGGGAAAATTTGGGGTCTCGAGAAAGACAGATGGCGGCAAAGGGTCTGGATAAAGGCGTGGAGGAATATCAGGCCTGTAGCTGCTGTTTGTTGATCTCTGGGTGTTGGGTTCTTTCCCTGTTTTCTCTCTGGACACTCCTTTAGATTTTCAAGGATAAACATAATTTTGAAGAAAGGCTACATACACATGATTATCTATGCTTCTTGGTCTGAATGTTAATCAAGTTGAGTAATGTATAGAATTGTTGAAGATGTCTGTGCTATTTAGTGATATATGTATATAGTATAATATAATACAGTGATATTCCTCTTGGTTTAAAAAAAAAAAAACCCTTTTGTTCATATATTATAGGTTGAAGTAAGCCTTTATTATGTTTAGTCGTATATACAATATGTTATGCATATTTAAAAAAAAAAAAAAAAGGAAATATATGTATGTGTATATATGTGTGTATGTATGTGTATATATATATATATATATACGGTGTATATATATATATATATATATATATATATATATATATATATATATATATATAGGTATGTATAATATTTATTTTTTTGTATTTTTGTATAAAAAAAAAAAAGTTGGAATGTGTTTCTTGTTTGCAAGATTCTCAAATAAAAAAATTGCCAACTCTATATTGAACCCTACGGACTAAGACAGGGATGCCATTAAAGTTCATGTGCGTGTAAAGGCAGGCGTCTCAATACTTTTGGTAATATAGTGTATATAATCTGTTTCTTAAGAAGGGAAGGCTGCTATTAGGCAAATTAGGTTATCTGACGAACCAAATGCCTAAAAAAATTTGCATGTGCTCGTCCTGATTTTTGAAGGATTATTCCATATCAAACTTTATTTTTACTACAAAAAAAGGTGCGCTATCACTTTAAAAATGTTGTGTCAAAGTCCAAATATATATAACCACAACCATAGGTAATTTTAACAAAGATGGATCAGTGACTTATAAACTGTCCTTTTTGTGTTTATGGTTTAGGTGTGTTCAGTCTTGGTGTACCAGTGGATGCATTGTTCTTCATCGGTAATCAGCTGGTCGCTACAAGCCACACGGGAAAAGTTGGAGTGTGGAATGCCGTCACTCAGCACTGGCAGGTAGGTCCTGACCAAGTACAGTAACTATGATTATATATATGCCCCCCGCTACACCAATATATCACAAAAAATAAAATTCGCTCAGAAACGCATAGTGATCTGAAGAAAAGAGCTACTAAACACCAATATGTGTAATCACTTTACATAAGCAATATATGACAAACTTATGATTAAATAAAACATTATATAAAAGATACCGCCATGCATTTTGAAACCATATATAGCAAGTGATAAGTGAATCAGTATAATCTTTTGATATTTAAACAAAGCAAATCCCATTCATCAGAAATCGGTCCTTGCTTTTAAGGACTCTTTTCTGATGAATGGGGCTTTCTTTGTTTAGTCCTAAGTTTGCCATATATTGCTTAAAGAGAGCGCTGCACCATGCGTTTTTATTAACTAGGAGTGGTTTACTAAAACTGGAGAGTGCAAAATCTGGTGCAGCCCTGCATAGAAACCAATCGTCTTCCGTTTTTTTTCTTTTTTGTTTTTTGCCAATGCTTAATTGAACAAGCTGGAGTTAGAAACTGGCTATCATGCACAGCTTCACCAGATTCAGAGTGCACCATTTTTAGTAAATGAACCCCTGTAATTACAATTTTGATTTACATAGGTAGCCTAAAGAGCTAAATGGCAGATCAGGCGTGGAATTTCAGCTCATAGAGCCTCAGGACAACAGACTGAGAGAGGGAGGGGGTAATTAGGCTGTTTTTTTTAATGTTTTTCATAAAGTTGACAGGCTTTTAAACTGTTTTATATCTGCTTTATATATATATATATATATATATATATATATATATATATATATATATATATATATATATATATATATATTACGTGTGTTCGTATGGATATTTATGTAAGATAAATGCTGTTAAAAAAATAATAAATATATATATTACGAAATTCCGAGAGTGGGGTGCACATCAGTAATTAGAATAAGTTCAAGGCAATCAGACCCTCCCACAGGCCATTATATAGAAGAAAGAGTTGGGATTGCTGCACAAATCTCTTTTAATGGAAAAACATTAAAAACTCAAGTACATGGTATTCTTATAATTAATTATATGGTACCATGTAATTGTGTTTTTTATTTTTTTTTATTTTTTTGTGCAACAATGCCATGTCTCTCTTTATATATAATTTTCTTTCTTTTTTTAACATTACCATTATGGGTTTGCTCTGTTTGTGAAAAGGAGCCTAAAGCTCCACTTACTGGCTGGAACAGAGAATGCAAAACATTAAAGCTAAGTTCAGGTATGATTTTTTTTTTTTTTTTTTTTACACAGCTTGCTAGGACCAATGTAAGTATATGTATTCCATACCTGTGGGATCCCTGTGGAAGCGGAGAATTGCTGTAGTAGTCAGTGCTACTACAGTGATTTCTGCAGTTTTCCGGGTTCCTGTGCTGAGTGGCTGCCCTTCTGCATAGGAAACATGAGTTCACTTGCTCGGCATTTACAGAACACCTTGTCATTTTTTTCAATAATTAAGTGTTCTCTGGATGAAGTGGAGGTTGTGACGCCCCCACCCTGGCTTCCCACTTCTTCCAATCTGATAGTACCTTGTATGCATTGAACAAAATTATTATTATATGGGATTTATATAGCGCCAAAAGTTTGCGCAGCGTTTTACAGCATGAGGACAGACATTACAGTTACAATACAATTCAATACAGGAGCATTTAGAGGGCCCTGCTCATTACAGCTTACAATCCAGGGGATGGTGAATGGTGGCCCTGCTCAGTGAATGACCCCCTGTGGTTACATTGCAGCCACAGGTACCGCAAGACCGTGGCAATCACTGTAGTAACTGTGACTGCTACAGTGATTCTCTGCTTCCACAGCAGGCCCACAGGTGTGAATATAAGTATTAAAGGGATGGTGAACCCGCGCAGTGGACATAAAGACTTAATTGGTAAAGTTTGGAACTACTGCCTCCCAACAGGCAGTCACCCTAAAATGGGGACAGCTGAGATATATTAGAAATGATAGAAGGGTTTGGCGCTGTTCCTATTTAGTTTCCTACCTCCATATAGGTTACTAGATTAAAATAAATTCTTAGGTGCACCGTGCATATATCAAATATTAAATACAAATTAACAATATGAATTCCCAAGTATACCGTGCATGTGTCAATTAAATATTCTGTTGCAATATTGTGCAATCATAGATGATACATAGACATAACTTAAATGCTTACATAGTAATATTGCTAGGGAGGGAAGAAAGGGGGGGGGAGGGGGGGAGGGAGGAGGAAAGGGGGGGGGGGGAAGGGAGAAGGGAGTGGGTTAGGGAGGTGGGGAGGGGTGTAGGAAATCTGTTCCTAAGGAAAATTACAATAACAAAATAAAGTGCAAATGTGCTGGTGCAATCCAAAAGGCAACAGTGACAAGATAAAAGTGCAAACGTGCTTCAAAATTCTTTAGTAAGTCTCTTGTGTCATATTCTTGTGCTGTGGTGATAATCCTTCACTTATAATATCTCTTTGCTCTAAAAGTGCAGCCACTCACCAGATCACTTCACCCCTGCGGGGGTAGTAGGCAGTTACAGTTTTATCGCCACTGTACAGCGATCGCTGGCGGGCTCAGGATCGTCGTAGACGTCCTAACGACGAAACGCGTAGGGCGTGGCCTAATCTGTGCTTCCCAAACATCACCTCCTGTACCAGCGCTGAAGGATATTAATGACGGTTTTGACGTTCTTACCATTTCGCTTGATTTTTACCGTAAAAGTGTGAGTACCCTTTCATTTTGTGTAATAAAACTTTTTTAAAGCAATTTTACGCTATGGGCACTCCCTCTCTTTTTATATATGATATACCACGATCCTGAGCCCGCCAGCGATCGCTGTACAGTGGCGATAAAACTGTAACTGCCTACTACCCCCGCAGGGGTGAAGTGATCTGGTGAGTGGCTGCACTTTTAGAGCAAAGAGATATTATAAGTGAAGGATTATCACCACAGCACAAGAATATGACACAAGAGACTTACTAAAGAATTTTGAAGCACGTTTGCACTTTTATCTTGTCACTGTTGCCTTTTGGATTGCACCAGCACATTTGCACTTTATTTTGTTATTGTAATTTTCCTTAGGAACAGATTTCCTACACCCCTCCCCACCTCCCTAACCCACTCCCTTCTCCCTTCCCCCCCCCCCCCCTTTCCTCCTCCCTCCCCCCCTCCCCCCCCCTTTCTTCCCTCCCTAGCAATATTACTATGTAAGCATTTAAGTTATGTCTATGTATCATCTATGATTGCACAATATTGCAACAGAATATTTAATTGACACATGCACGGTATACTTGGGAATTCATATTGTTAATTTGTATTTAATATTTGATATATGCACGGTGCACCTAAGAATTTATTTTAATCTAGTAACCTATATGGAGGTAGGAAACTAAATAGGAACAGCGCCAAACCCTTCTATCATTTCTAATATCGTGAATATAAGTATATTTACATTGATCAAAGTTGGAGCAATGTAACTATATTATAAAAAATCTACCTGGTGTTCAGATTTGTTATGCATTGTTTTATATTAACCGCTTGCCGACCGCCGCATGTACTTGTACGTTGGCACAATGGCACGGCTGGGCAAATGGGCATACCTGTATGTCCCTTTGAATTTGCCGCCGTGCCATCACGTGTGGGCCAGCGCGCTTCCGCCGCGAGCCCTGTGAGTAGGATCGCGGGTCCCGCGAACTCTATGTCCGTGGGGATACCCGCGATCGTCTCACGGAGAGGTATAACGGGGAGATGCTAATGTAAACAAGCATCTCCCCATTCTGCCTAATGACTCAGTCACTGATCATAGTTCCCTGTGATCGGGAGCTATGATCAGTGATGTGTCACACACAGCCCCTCCCCCTCACAGTTAGAATCACTCCCTAGGACACACTTAACCCCTCCCTAGCCCCCTAGTGGTTAACCCCTTCACTGCCAGTGTCATTTTTACAGTAATCAGTGCAATTTTATAGCACTGATCGCTGTAAAAATGACTGGTCCCAAAAATGTGTCACAATTGTCCGATATGTCCGCCATAATGTCGCAGTCACGATAAAAATTGCTGATCCCATTACTAATAAAAAAAAAAAATTTTTTAATAAAAATGCCATAAATCTATCCCCTATTTTGTAGACGCTATAACTTTAGCGCAAACCAATCAATAAACGCTTACTGCGATTTTTTTTTTTTTTTTTTTTTTTTTACCAAAAATATGTAGAAGAATACGTATCGGCCTAAACTGAGGAAAAAAATAGTTTTTTATATATATTTTTTTGGGGATATTTATTATAGCAAAAAGTAAAAAAAAAATGCATTTTTTTTAAAAATTGACGTTCTATTTTTGATTATAGCGCAAAAAATAAAAAACGCAGAGGTGATTAAATACCACCAAAAGAAAGCTCTATTTGTGGGGAAAAAGGATGTCAATTTTGTTTGGGAGCCACGTCGCACGACTGCGCAATTGTCAGTTAAAGCGACGCAGTGCCGAATCGCAAAAAGTGCTCTGGTCTTTGGGCAGCAAAATGGTCTGGGGCTGAAGTGGTTAACCAGACTAAGGCCCCTTTCACACGGGCTTTCCGAACAGGTCCGGCTGTCAGTTTTTCAGGTAGACCTGATTGAACGCTCCATTCAACCCTATGGAGCGGCGGATGTTTGCGGTGACATGTCCGCTGACATCCGCTGCTATCCGATGCTGTCCACCAAATCCAAACGGATGGTGACCCTATTTTCCATCTGTCTGGAGGATCGAATGGGATCGGATGAAAACAGACAAGCGATCCGTTTTCATCCGATCTCCCCATAGAGGAGAGCAGGACTCTGACAGGTCAGTTTTTGCACAGTGAGCGGAGATGGACCTGTCATCCGCCTTCTCAGTGGGGATCAGTGGATTGATCCCCCGCTGAGCAAAGGGAGTCTGTCAAACGGGCAAGCCCGTGTAAAAGGACCCTAAAAGAAAAACGCAGTGGGGGTTGTTTACTAAAACTGGAGCATGTGAAATCTGGTGCAACTAACAGCTTCCAGGTTTTTTTTTTGCCAAAGCTTAATAGAACAAGCTGAAGTTAGCAGCTGATCGGCTACCATGCACAGCTGCACCAGATTCTGAGTGCCCCGGTTTTTAAATCCCCCCGCACTGATCTTTGTGGAAGTTAAAAATACATGGAAATATTACACTTACAATTTATTTTAGACTGACTTGCTTTGGTAAAAAGTCATTGCAGAAAAAGCTCTGCATTCAGAATGTGAATGGATATTGCTGTCTCCTCAGGTACAAGACGTTGTTCCTATCACCAGCTATGACACAGCCGGCTCCTTTCTGCTTTTGGGGTGCAACAATGGATCCATTTATTATATAGGTGAGATGCATTTTAATTGGAGAAAAAGGGAAATGTAGAGTGCTTGCGGTGAAAGACCAGAAACCTCTTTTATCTTTTAAAGCGGATCTTTACTACATCTGAGCACCACAAACCAAAAACACTATTTAATTAATTTTTAATATTCAAAGCAAACTGCCCCACCCACCCATGTTTCCATGCTTTATTTTGTTGAGAAATCACTTTGCGAAACACCCCTTGGCACATTTTTGGTTGTGGTCATCTTGAGTAAGGGCAAATGATTCATTTAGCATTTACTTCTAGGACTCCATCTGCCCTTGGCTCAAGCATGCATGCATGGAGGGGAGTGTGCTTGGGTGAGAAAACCTCTCCTCCCCTCCTGAAGACTCCTGGGATGTATGACATCATTTTCCTAGGCAAGAAACCAGGAAGTAACCGAAGAAATGTAAAAAAAAAAAAGTTTAAAACAAGTATATATGATATACAGTGGCTTGCGAAAGTATTCGGCCCCCTTGAACTTTTCAACCTTTTGCCACATTTCAGGCTTCAAACATAAAGATATAAAATTTTTATTTTTTGTGAAGAATCACCAACAAGTGGGACACAATTGTGAAGTGGAACGAAATCTATTGGATGTTTTAAACTTTTTTAGCAATTAAAAAACTGAAAAGTGGTGCGTGCAAAACTATTCGGCCCCTTTACTTTTCAGTGTAGAAAACTCACTCCAGAAGTTCAGCGAGGATCTCTGAATGATCCAATGTTGTCCTAAATGACTGATGGTGATAAATAGAATCCACCTGTGTGTAATCAAGTCTCTGTATAAATGCACCTGCTCTGTGATAGTCTCAGGGTTCTGTTGAAAGCGCAGAGAGCATCATGAAGGCCAAGGAACACACCAGGCAGGTCCGTAATACTGTTGTGGAGAAGTTTAAAGCCGGATTTGGATACAAAAAGATTTCCAAAGCTTTAAACATCTCAAGGAGCACTGTGCAAGCGATCATTTTGAAATGGAAGGAGTATCAGACCACTGCAAATCTACCAAGACCTGGCTGTCCCTTTAAACTTTCAGCTCAGACAAGGAGAAGACTGATCAGAGATGCAGCCAAGAGGCCCATGATCACTCTGGATGAACTGCAGAGAACTACAGCTGAGGTGGGAGAGTCTTTCCATAGGACAACAATCAGTCGTACACTGCACAAATCTGGCCTTTATGGAAGAGTGGCAAGAAGAAAGCCATTTCTCAAAGATATCCATAAAAAGTCTCGTCTAAAGTTTGCCACAAGCCACCTGGGAGACACACCAAACATGTGGAAGAAGGTGCTCTGGTCCGATGAAACCAAAATCAAACTTTTTGGCCACAATGCAAAACGATATGTTTGGCGTAAAAGCAACACAGCTCATCACACTCAACACACCATCCCCACTGTCAAACATGGTGGTGGCAGCATCATGGTTTGGGCCTGCTTTTCTTCAGCAGGGACAGGGAAGATGGTTAAAATTGAGGGGAAGATGGATGCAGCCAAATACAGGACCATTCTGGATGAAAACCTGTTGGAGTCTGCAAAAGACCTGAAACTGGGACGGAGATTTATCTTCCAACAAGACAATGATCCCAAACATACAGCAAAATCTACAAAGGAATGGTTCACAAATAAACGTATCCAGGTGTTAGAATGGCCAAGTCAAAGTCCAGACCTGAATCCAATCGAGAATCTGTGGAAAGAGCTGAAAACTGCTGTTCGCAAACGCTCTCCATCCAACCTCACTGAGCTCGAGCTGTTTTGCAAGGAAGAATGGGCAAGAATTTCAGTCTCTCGATGTGCAAAACTGATAGAGACATACCCCAAGCGACTTGCAGCTGTAATCGCAGCAAAAGGTGGCTCTACAAAGTATTAACGCAAGGGGGCCGAATAATTTTGCACGCCCCACTTTTCATTTTTTTATTAGTTAAAAAAGTTTCAAAAATCCAAAAGATTTCGTTCCACTTCACAATTGTGTCCCACTTGTTGGTGATTCTTCACAAAAAAATAAAAATTTTATATCTTTATGTTTTGAAGCCTGAAATGTGGCAAAAGGTTGAAAAGTTCAAGGGGGCCGAATACTTTTGCAAGCCACTGTACTTTCCTATCTGTTTATTAATGCTAGCAGCATAAGGATTAAACATAATTAATGGTGATTGGGAGAGTGAAGTTCCACTTTAATATCTTTTGATTATACCTTACCATCTAGCATGTGGTCACCGGATTCAGGGCTGATGATGATGTTGGCTTTGTTTCTTATTCCAGATATGCAGAAGTTTCCACTGCGCATGAAAGATAATGATCTGCTAGTGACTGAATTGTATCATGATCCCTCCAATGATGCCATCACTGCCCTAAGTGTCTACCTCACACCCAAAACCAGTGAGTGATATAGAGATCCTGTCAGATAATGGACCACAAGTTTGTGGGAAGGAGTGCAGTTAGCCTAGAATATGTGAACACTTGGGTATCATTCTGGTAAAGTGACAAAAAGACAATTGGTATTTTGGGACTTGTGTTCACATCTGCAACGCCAAAAAGTTATTCTTGTATCATACAATTTGTCTAAAAATAATTTTTATTTCCTACAGTATAAAAACACTTATTGTCTGTAAAATACATTACAAAGATAGGGGCATTAAAGTGAAGTTCCACCCAAAAATGGAACTTCCACTTTTTGGATTCCTCCCCCCCTCTGGTGTCACATTTGGTGCCTTTCAGGGGGGAGGAGGGAGCAAATACCTGTCTAATACAGGTATTTGCTCCCACTTCCTGGCATAGATCACCGCAGCGCTTGCGGTGACCTATGCCACTTCCGGCGCCTACACTCTCCTCCACCGCTGTATTCTGTGAGACACAGAACACAGCAGGGACCAGAGAGGACGCGCAGCGTGACTCGCGCATGCGCAGTAGGGAACCAGGAAGTGAGGCCGCACGGCTTCACTTCCTTAGTCCCTTACTGAGGATGGCGGCGGCAGCAGCCGAGAGCTGAAGGACAGATCGGCTTCGGCTGCCGACATTGTGGGCTCCCTGGACAGGTAAGTGTCCATGTATTAAAAGTCAGCAGCTGCAGTATTTGTAGCTGCTGGCTTTTAATATTATTTTTTCAGCGACCTCCTCTTTAAATCTTCTAAAAGGGCAACGCATTTCGCAGGTCATCCGCTTCATCAGGACAAACAGAATTGAGTGTATTGAAACAAGCAAATCACAAATAATTAAAAACACATCTACAACAAAGAAAAGGGGAAAATAAGAATGTATAACAGCAAAACACTGCAGCCGATTGATGAATTGTTGACACAGGTCAGGTTATCACATTTATCTGAATATGATCATTCAGAGTTAATTACATTCCTCATGAAAAATGGATTAATATCTCAGATCGTATTAGTCCATCATTAGGGAAACATTTACTTACCCAGGATGGATGCAATATGGAGTGCTCAATGTATATGGAAGGAGAAAGTTGATGACCTCAAAAAGTAGCCTGCCAGCTCATGGGAGGGTTACCCTTGTCGCTAAAATAAAGGTGTTCAAAGGATTGTCAAATTCCTGGTCCCCGGCTGCACTCAGTGGTTCCTCCTGATGTCTGTGTTAAAACTGTGTACTGTAGTGACACTTTTGGATAATACGTGCCATCTTACCCGCCCATTATGTTGTGTTTGCAGGTGTCAGTGGAAACTGGATTGAGATTGCTTACGGCACAAGCTCGGGAGCAGTGAGGGTGATTGTGCAACATCCGGAGACGGTGGGCTCTGGGCCTCAGCTATTCCAAACGTTTACAGTACACCGAAGCCCGGTGACCAAGATTATGCTGTCAGAGAAACATCTCGTATCAGGTACATGTGGAGACGGTCATTGCTAGTGTATAGTATTCTGTGTAAATTATCTGCATCAGATATAGATAGTCCAAAATTCTAAAACGATACATGGCGAGTTATTGGTCTGGTTATAGGTTAGTTATTGGTTACATGTGGCAGTTTATTTTTTATTTAAGCTTGACGCCCATTTCCACGTTGGGCAGACAGCCTTCTCCCTTGAAGACAGGACAATCGTCTAGGTGCTCTTCTTCCTCTGGCAGCAGTGGGTCAGGCCAAAAGTAGAATTCCTGACTAACACTTACTAGCTTTAACAATGTCCCCTCACCCACTCCTGCCCCTTATGTTAACTAAACTGTGCAAACGCTCTAGTCCTGACACGTGATCCCCTGTGCCAGTGAGGGACAGCTGCAAGGGAGTGAAGAGAGCGCTCATCAACGGCTGAGAATTCCAGGATTGGTGGCTTCATCCATAGGCTCCCATATCCCAGATGTTACCGGCGCTCCCCCCTCTCCCCTGCAGCTGCTGCTGAATGACATATGGGAGACGGATCGCGTGACCAGACTGAAGGAACTGACAATAGGTAAGTATGTATATCGCCTGCATCATTCAGCTGCAGGGAAGAGGGATATATTTTTGTATATAATAGTTGAACTGGATGGAACTTGAGGCCGATATCTCCTGACCAGTGATGTACCCACATTTTTTATAAAAAAATGTGGTCTTTTTTTTCGTTTGTTTAGCAAAAAAAAAAAAACCCAGTGGTAATTAAATGCCACCAAAAGAAAGTTCTATTTGTGTGAAAAATGGATAAAAATTTCGTTTGGGTACAGCATTGCATGGCTGCACAATTGTCATTCAAAGTGCGACAGCGCTGAAAGCTGAAAATTGGCCTGGGCAGGAAGGGGTGAAAGTGCCTGGCAGACAAGTGGTTAAAGGCTTTTAAAACGTTGCCTATGGATAGCAAAATTGACATTGCTTGTTGCCATTGCACGGGCCTGCACAATTTTAACGTGTGACATGTTTGATATTTATTTACTCAACGTAACCTCATCTTTTTATATTTGACAAAAAAATAGGGTTATGTATTGTGGGTTTTTTTTTTTTTTTTTTTTTTTGCATTAAAATTTGAAAAAGTGTTGTTTTTCCCAAAAAACTTGCATTTGAAAAAACGCTTGTCAAATACTGTGTGACGAAAAAATAATTGCAAAATCCACCAATTTTATTTCTCTAGGGCCTCTGCTTTTAAAAAATAAATGTATATAATGTTTTGGGGTTTCTAAGTAATTTTCTAGCAAAAAAATACCGATTGTTAAATGTAAACAAAAAGTGCCAGAAAAGGCCTGGGGATCAAGTGATTAAATATTATTGGGGAGCATTAAATGTGTACACAGTTAAAGAGTCGGTCCAACTGAGAGTAAATTAAAGTGGTATTAAAGTCAAAGTTTGAAAAACCACTGATAGGAAGGGTTTTTGTAACAGAAGTCTCTTTTGTCATAAATTCCTCTTCCGGTGTCAGCGGTAATGTGCGCAGCTCAGACCACAATTACAGCACCCCCTTGGTGCTGTGATAAATTGACTCCCATGTGCATAGCTGGGAGTAACATCATCACTGCTTGGCCATTCAAGTGGCTGGCTGTGTCCCTGTTGATAAGATATCCCATCACTTGAGAAAACTCCCCATTAGGAGCAGCAGCAAAAACAGATGTTCTATCCCTTCAAACTCCATGCAAAGTTAAAAAATCTTTTTTTGGATGGGTATGATTAGACTAAGCTGTAGTAGGCTGTAATTGTGGTTGAAGTACCTGTGAACTCTTTAGACATGGCAAAGTGTGGCATACATGTTTGTAACCTTCAATCCTCGTATTGCTGCTAATGCAAGTAAGGTTTAATCTGTTGTCTTGTTTTCTTTCTTCTAGTTTGTGCTGATAATAATCATGTCCGAACTTGGACTGTAACTCGCTTTAGAGGGATGATCTCAACTCAGCCGGGATCAACCCCACTCGCCTCCTTTAAAATCCTGTCCCTGGAAGAAACTGAGAGCCACGGGAGCTACTCTTCAGGCAATGACATAGGTACCTTCTCCTCCTTTCTTACATTGGCAGTGAAGGTGTTGGTTGTAAGTCCCTCTAGAGCAGTGGTTCTCAACCTGGGGGTCGAGACCCCCTCGGGGGTCAAATGATGATTTGCCAGGGGTCACCAAATCCTTGGCTGTTCCTGAAGAATGCACCGCTCTCCCAGCCTTTTTGCGGCCGCCCAGCAGGGCTGTCCCTGGAGCCCGCAGCTGCCCACTCAGTCTCTTCGCAGACGCCCATTCAGTTCACGGCATGACTAGAGGGCAGCTGACTGGTGAGGAATGTGAAGTGGGAGGGGCTGCAGGAGACCCTATCTCCTGATTTCGGCATAGGTGTCACTGCTACGAGACACCACAAAGTTGGAGACACATTGAGTAACACTACCGGGGATTATAGTTGCCATTAAAGGTCCCCACTACAGTTCTCAGATCAGCAGATGACCTTGATCAAGAGCACCTAAGTTGGCTGATCAGAACTCCCCGCCAACACTGCCACTTATCCCATTCCCCCCACCCCTCCACCAAGGAGTAAGAGAAGGAATAAAAATAGAGAATGCATGGAAGGAAGAGGAAAAGAGGGGAAGGAACAAAGAAAAAGTGAGAGAAAGAATAGGAGAAAGAACAATAAAGACGGCTAGAAAGAGGGATGGGGGGACAAGAAATTAGGATAGTGAGAAATAAAAGGGAAAGAAAGGAGAGCAAAGAAAGAGTGGTACATCCTAAAATGTACCATAAGGGGTTTTAATATTGTACGAGTGTTAGGGACTCAGGGAGTGCTAAATGTCCGTGGCTTAGGGCGCAAATTACTTGTCTTGCCTTGGGTGCTGACAACCCACGCTATGAAAATAATTTTATGGTTGGGGGTCTCCACAACTTGGGAAATTTTATCAAGGGGTCACGGCACTAGAGAGGTAGAGAACCACTGCTCTAGAGGTATACATTTTTTTAACTTAATAGCTCTCCCTGTGTGTGTGTATATGTGTGTGTGTGTATATATATATATATATATATATATATATATATATATATATGAGCTGGAACTTTGAGAGCACTATCTGGCTATTATCACTGCGACTGGTGGTGTTCAGTAAGTGAATGTTTTAAAGCACCAAAGTCGCTGTTAAGTGCATAATAATTTATATAGTCTACTTGAAAAAAAGACACCTAGTTCAATCCATCTAGTCCATCCAGTTCAATCCTATACCTACAGTTGATCCAGCGAAAACCCCAGCAAAGCATGATCCAATTTGTTCCAGCATGGAAAAAAAATTCCTTCCTGATACACCAAGAGGCAATCGAATATTCCCTGGATCAACTTTACTTTTTAAAAATTATTGTCCAGTTATATTATGTACATTTTAGGAAAGAATCCAGTCCTTTCTTAACCTGTTGCCGACCGTTCCACGCACGTTTACTGTGGGGCGGCTGCTCTTCTGTGCAGAATCACGTACCTGTATGCCATTCTGCACTTCCAGGTCTGTTTGGACACAGCGGGAGCCAATCAGCGGTTTTGGCAGACTCGATGTCCGCTTGTTCAGGAGACAGGCAGAATGGCGATCTGCCTTGGTAAACAAGTCAGTTTGCCGTTCGGTGACAAGGGAACGCTGTGATCCTGTCTTCCTACAAAGCAGGAACACGGATCTTGGTCTTCTCACAGTAAAAGCACCCCCCACACAGTAACCAAGCACTCCTTAGGAACACATTTAACCTTTTGATCGCCCCTGATGTTAACCCCCTCCCTGCCAGTGTCATTTTGTACATTGATCAGTGCATATTTTTAGCACTGATCACTAATAATGTCACTGGTCCCCAAAAAGTGTCATTTAGTGTCCGAGTTGTCCCGCCGCAATGTCACAGTCCCGCTATAGGTCGCTGATCGCCGTCATTACTCGTAAAAATTAAAATGCTATAAATCTATTCCATAGTTTGTAGATACTATAACTTTCGCGCAAACCAATCAATATACACTTATTGGGATTTTTTTTACCAAAAATATGTAGCAGAATACATATTGGCCTCAATTCATGAAGACATTTGATTTTTTTTCTTTTTTTTACAAATTTAACTGGATATGTATTATAGCACAAAGTTAGAAAAATTGTTTTTTTTTCTTTTTTTCTTCCAATTTGTCCTTTTTTTTTTTTTGTTTTTTGTTTTATGTTTATAGCACAAAAAATAAAAACCACAGAGGTGATCAAATACCACCAAAAAAAACCTCTATTTGTGGGGGAAAAAAGGACACCTTTTATTTGGGTACAGCGTCGCCCGACCGCGCAATTTTCACTTAAAGTAACGCAGTGCCGTATCGCAAAAAATGGCCTGGTCCTGAAGGGGGGTAAACCTTACGGAGCTGAAGTGGTTAAAGCAATCTACTGAGCTGACCAGCTTGCACATTTTCACAGCTCCTACTGTAAAGAAACCTTTCCGTATTTGGGGATTAAAGTTCACTGTGGGCTACTGATGTAGTTATACATGTTGATCATATCCTCCCTTAATCTCCTCTTCTCAAGAGAATAAATTCAGTTCCTCTAAACGTTCCTCATAGCTGAGTTCCTCCATGTTTCTTATCAGTTTGGTTGCCCTTCTCTGCACTTCCTCCAGTTCCCTGATATCCTTTTTGTGAACTGGAGCCAAAAACTGAACTGCGAATTCCAGATGAGGTCTTACTAATGATTTGTGGGGCAAAATGATATCTCTCTCTCACTCTCTGGAGTCCATACCTCTCAATACAAGAAAGGATTTTGCTCTTTGGAAATCGCAGCTTTCCAAATATGGTATTGCATGCTATTATTAAACTCATGATCTACCAGAACACCCAGATCCTTCTCCACTATGGATTCCCCTAGTTGTACCCACCTAGTATGTATGGTTCTTAGCCCCCAAGTGCAAAACTTAAAATTTTTCAACATTAACCGCTTCAGCCCTGGAAGATTTTACCCCCTTCCTGATCAGAGCACTTTTTGCAATTCGGCACTACGTTGCTTTAACTGACAATTGTGCGGTCGTGCGACTTTGCACCCAAACAAAATTGACGTCCTTTTTTTCCCACAAATATAGCTTTCTTTTGGTGGTATTTGATCACCTCTGCGGTTTTTATTTTTACTGCTATGACCAAAAAAAAAGAGCACCAAATTTGAAAAAAAAGCAATATTTTTTACTTTTTGCTATAATTAATATCCCCCAAAAATATATAAAAAAGCATTTTTTTCCTGAGTTTAGGCAGATATGTATTCTTCTACATATTTTTGATAAAAAAAAATCGCAATAAGCGTATATTGATTGGTTTGCGCAATAGTTATAGCGTCATTTTATGACATTTTTATTATTTTTTTTTTTTATTAGTAATGGCGGCGATCTGCGATTTTTATTGTGACTGCGACATGGCGGACACATCGGACACTTGACACTATTTTGGGACCATTGTCATTTTATACAGCGATCAGTGCTATAAAAATGCACTGATTACTGTGTAAATGACACTGGCAGGGAAGGGGGGGGTTAAACACTAGGGGGCGATCAAGGGGTTAAGTGTGCCCTAGGGAGTGATTCTAACTGTGGGGGGATGGGCTTCAACTCACATGACAGCGATCGCTGCTCCCAAAGACAGGAAGCAGTGATCTCTGTCATGTCACAAGGCAGAAAGGAGAAATGCCTTGTTTACATAGGCACTTCCCCGTTCTGTGGCTCCGTGACATGATCGCCGGGAGACCAGCTGGTCCCGCGGGCATGTTTACGATGTATGCGGTGGGCGCGAGCCTGCTAGCTCCGCCAATTAAAGGGGACGTGCAGGTATGCCCATTTGCCCACTGCTGCCATTGTGTCGATGTATATCGGCATGCGGCGGTTGGCAAGTGGTTAAACCTCATCTGCCACATAGTTGCCCAATTAAACAGTGCAAGTGGTCAGCTTGTAAATTGTAATCCTGTAAGGACGTTATTCCACTGCATAGGTTGGTGTCCTCTGCAAAGACTGAAATGTTACTTTTAATCCCAGACCCTAAATAATTTATAAAGATATTAAAAAGTTGGGGTCCCAACACTGAACCTTGGGGTAGACCACTGATAATCTTAGACCATTCAGAGTAAGAGTCATTAACCACTACTCTCCAAGTATGGACTTTTAGCCAGTTTTCTATCCATTTACAAACTGATCTTTCCAAGCCTGTAGACTTTACCTTACACATTAGTCATGTGTGGGGAACGGTTTCAAATGCTTTTGCAAAATCCAAGTATACCACGTCCACCGCCACCTCTCTGTCCAAGGTTTTACTTGCCTCCTCATAACTGTCTTTCATGAATCCATGCTGTCTGTTGCTTAAAATATTTTTTTCCACCAAGAGCTCATCTACTGTATGTGGTCTTTTATTAGACTCTCAAGTATCTTCCCGACTATAGAAGTTAAACTAACAGGTCTATAGTTACTTGGTAAAGACTTTGATCCTTTTTTAACTTATAGGCACCACATTGGCCCTGCGCCAATCCAGTGGTACCACACCAGTCATTAATGAGTCCCTAAAAATAATGGCTTTGAAATGACAGAGCTCAATTCTTTTAGAATTTGTGGGTGGATGCCATCTGGTCCAGGTGCTTTATCCACCTTTATTCCTTCTAAATATTTCTGGACCATATCAGTTTTGAGCCATAGGGGATCATTTGGGGCAATACCACCCCCATTATGGACGTGAGCTCCACCATGCTCCTTTGTATACACAGAGCTGAAAAAAGTATTTTATTAGCCTTCCTCTTTGTCCCCAGTCACCTACTTTAGATTATTTTGTAAAGGACCTTCATGCTCAGACCTGACCTTTTTTACTATTAATATATTTGAAGATTTTTTTTTTTTTAAGAATTCTCATTTCTGTACTGTGTTCAATGCCAAAATTCCCTCCCAGTCTGAGTCTTGGAGAGCAGCCCTCATCCTTGGAAAATTTGCTCTATTTTTTTTTTTTTTCAAAACCTTTTTATTGAGTTTTTTAAATTCACCAATAATACAGAGCGTACAATCCAGTAAGCAAAGGTACAGGTAAGTTTTGTGTACAAACAGACAATTGCAACAAGGTAATCTAACAAAGGAAGGTAGCAAAACCGACCAACGATGTGAAGGAGTACTTGAAGAGAGGCTTCTGTGTTAAAGGCTGTATGTTGTCGGATGATGCTGGGAGCTCGGGGTAGGTTATTGGGTTACGTCAACAGTGAAGTAATAGGACGAGAACAACAAGTCTATCTCATGCTATCTAATATGACGCATTGTGCGCCCTGGTGTATGATAAGACTGGTAATGTGTAGAACGGGAAAAGTATGGGGGATACTTCCACACCGTCTGGGTTCTACCCCCACTCCGTTCACCCCTAACGGGACCTTCACTGTGAACGGGGCGGGGTGTGTAAGGAATCAGTGTTTGCGTCCAATGGGGTGACGGTGTGTCAAGTTTAAGTCTTGGTTCCCGCTATCAAGTCAAATTGAGGAGGTGATTGGGTTGGCAGAGGTTTGATTGTGAAGCTGAGGGTGGAGCTCATACTTGTGAGGTAATATGTAGAAGTAAAACGGTAGGATAGGTATGTGGAGCAACAGAAGTCGAGGCCTTATCAGCTTGATGTGGTGAGGGAAGTGTGACGGGAGGGGGGGGGGCGGGAGAGGGGGTGGCGGATTAACGAGGTGGGGGGGCCCGTGGTGGAAGACAGTTATATGCAGTTAGGGTGCAGATATTGATGCAGGCGGTGAGGTGGTCTGGGTGTGGGATTGCCTGTAGTATGACCAGCAAGCCCAAGTAGTATTATGTTTGATAGGGTTGTCATTAGCTTGACAAATAAGTTTTTCCATATCTGATATTCTGTCTACCCTACGGATCCAGTCTTTCACTGTGGGGGGAGCAGGGTTCCTCCATAGGGCAGGAATACATTGATTTGCCGCATTGATGAGGTGTGGAGTCAGGGATTTTTTATAGGTGCCGTAGGGCTTGGTGTTGTTGTGTAATAGGTAGCTAGCAGGGGAGAAGGTTGGTGAGTACGTGGTGATGTGGGATATCAGATGGTGAATTTCTGACCAGAATGGTTGTATAAGGGTACATTCCCACCAGATGTGAAGTAGGGTACCGCGGGCCGTATTACATCTCCAGCAGGTCGGGGGGATAGTTGGGTGAAAGTGATGGACCTTATCCGGTGTCCTATACCATTTGGAGAACAGTTTATATCTATTTTCCTGAGTGGCAACATTAATGGAGCCCTTGTGCATGAGGGTGAATATGCGGTCCCATTCAGATGGGGTGAGATCTATGGATAAGTCATGCTCCCATTGTCTCACCATTTTGTCATCCTTTACCTTGTTTCGAGAAAACAGGAGGGAGTAGGTTTTCGAGATTAGGTGGCCTTGGGGTTCCGTGCTGGAACAGAGAATTTCGAGCTGTGTGAGTTCCCTATGCCAGGGGGGGTGGCGTTGGTGGGATTGGAGGAAGTGTCTAAGTTGTAAGTATTTATAAAGAGAAGGGTAGGGTAGGGTAGGAGAGTCCCGCTTTCGAATAATTCATAAGCTCTGGCTCGTGAAGAGTGTTTCAAGGGTTGGGTCTTTCAGTTTCAGTCCTGGGGTTAAGTCTGGGTTATTGACCAACGGGGTCATAGGGCCTGGCGCGGGAATAAAAGCAAGCTTTTTAGACACTAATTTGAGTGTCGATAATGTGGTGCCAATGAGCGGGTGTGCTAATAAATCTTTGGATATGTGTGTGTGGTCGATCCACGGCAAGTCAGCTATGGGGAGGTTCGTAAAGGAGTCCTCAAGCTGGATCCAGTCTTTGGAAAAGCGGTGCACGTGCCAGTCTACCAGTCTGGTCAGTTGGCAGGCCCAGTGATACTTTTGAAGGTCTGGGAGACCTAGGCCTCCCAGTCTTTGGGGAGAACTAGCCTCTCCCAGCTAAGGCGTGGGCGTTTGGTGGACCACACAAAGGACCTGCAAATATTTTTATAGGAGGAGAAGAAGGAAGCTGGTATCTTGATGGGTATGGCTTGTAGGAGGTAGAGCAGCCTGGGTAAAATATTCATTTTGATCACTGCTATTCTACCCATCCAGGAGAAGGAGCCCAGATGCCACTTCTGTAGATCACCCTGGATGGACTGGAGTAATGGCAAGAAGTTTTTGGTGTATAAATCCTTTAAGTTGGTGGTGATTTTGATGCCAAGGTAGGTTATTTCGGAATGTTCCCAAACAAATGGGAAGTTACGCTTACATAGGTTGACAGTTTCCATTGGCAAGGTTACATTGAGGGCTTTAGATTTGTCGAAATTGATTTGTAGATTGGATAAGGATTTAAAAAGGGCGAAGTCAGCAAGAAGGTTGGGGAGGGTCGTAATAGGGTCTGTAAGGAAAAGTAAGATGTCATCGGCATAGGCTGCCATTTTATATTGAGTACGATGGATGTCTATGCCTCTGATAGTGGGATTAAGTCTCAGTTTACGGAGCATGGGTTCCATGGTCAGTATAAATAGGAGGGGTGACAGAGGGCAGCCCTGACGTGTCCCATTGGATGCAGAGAAGGCGTCCGACAGTCCCCCATTGATCCGGAGTCTGGCTTTTGGAGAGGCGTAAAGGGCCATGATCATTTGTAGCATGCGGGGTGGAAGTCCAACCGCACGCAGCGCTGCTTCCATGTAGTCCCATGCTACCCTGTCGAACGCCTTCTCTGCATCCAACGAGAGGAAGAAACCATGTGTAGATGATTTAGATAGCAAGTGGTGAATGTTTAGGGCTTTCGTGGTGTTGTCTCTGGCTTCCCGGCCAGGGACAAAGCCCACCTGGTCAAGTGAGACCAAAGTTGGTATGAAGGGGAGAATGCGGTTAGCTAGTGCTTTGGCGTATAACTTTAGGTCCACATTTAGTAGTGAAATGGGGCGGTAGTTGTTGACCAAAGTGGGGACCTTTCCCTGTTTAGGTATGAGCGTGATATGGGCTTCAAGTAAGTCATTGTGTGCGGACGAATCCGGTGTGCGGCTGTGGAGGGCTTTGGTCAGGTGCGGGAGGAGAATGGTCGGGAAGGATTTGTAATAGCTGGCCGAAAAGCCATCTGGGCCCGGGCTTTTGCCCGTCTTCATCTGTTTTAGTGCAGTAATGAGTTCTTCAGTAGAGAGGGGAAGGTCTAGAGATTGTGCATCTTCAGAGGAGAGCGGGGTCGGGCCGAATGTTGTTAAAAAGTCAGTAATGGCCGTTAGACGGTTAACGTTAGTGTCGGTGGTTTGGGACTTAGGAAGGTTGTAAAGTTTGGAGAAGTACTGTATAAATTGGGACGAGATTCCTTCATTAGTGACCACTGCGTCGCCTCTGGCGTTGTTACGTTTGTGAATGGTGTGCGATGCCTTTTTGGATTGAAGGGCCCTCGCCAAAAGTTTGCCGGCTTTGTTGCCAAACTCATAATATAATTTTTGCGTCAAAGCAAACTTGCGCTTCAGTTTGGCATTTAACACATCCAAGAGATCTTCCCGAGCCTGAGACAGTTCGGATAGGGCAGAGTTAGCGAGGGAGGCTTTGTGTTTTTGTTCGAGCGAGCGGATGTGTGCGGTTAATTCGGCAATGCGGGCGGTTTGGAGTTTGTTTCGTTGAGCTGCAATAGCCAACAGTTCGCCTCGGATGACACATTTGTGTGCGGCCCAGGTAACTGTGAGTACTACGTCTGGTGAAGAGTTCTCTTTAAAAAAGTTTGATAGGCAAGTGGTCAGCCTTTGAATATTGATTTCGTCAGTGAGCAGGGAGTTGTCAAGGCGCCATATACGCGTCTTCGGGTGAGGTGAGGTCAGCTGTAGGGTCATGGAGATGGGACTATGGTCCGAAAGTATGGTTGGGTCAATGGTGGCTTTGGTGAGGTGCGAAAGGTCGTTTTTGTGAAAGAAAGATATGGTCCAGTCTGGAATACTTGTTGTGGGAGCGGAAAAGAAAGTAAAGTCTTTGTCTTTGGGATGTAACGTGCGCCATGTGTCATGAAGTAGTAAGTTACTGAGCTGTTGTTTGATCGCCCTTAAGGCCCTGTAAGATAAAGAAGATGTACCGTTCGATGTGTCGTCCGGTGTCAAGGGGACATTGAAATCACCACCAAGAATAAGGGTTCCTGTTTGGAAGCTGGGAAGTAGTTGAAGGGTATTGCGAAAGAAGGTAACTTGGCCTGAATTGGGGGCGTATATGTTGGCGATCGTGAGGGGCATGTGATGTAAAGTGCCTTTAGGAAAGAGGAAGCGTCCCAACGGGTCTCTTTGGATATCAGTCACCTGAAAGGGGCAATTTTTCGAAATGAGGATGGATACCCCTTTAGATTTTGCCTCTGAGTTGGAGGAGTGGAAGGCTGTGGGGAAATGTTGGTCTTTAAGTTTGGGGATGGAATCGGTGAGGAAGTGGGTTTCTTGTAGGAGGGCAATATGTGCTTTAGAGTGTTTGAGAGAGTATAAAAGTTTAGATTGCTTTTCGGGTGTATTAAGGCCCCTAATGTTTAGGGAGTATAGTTTGAGAGAGTGGGGTTGAGACTGTGTAACCACCGGGGGCGAGTTCATGACTTGTGGGTTCGCCATGGGTGGGGGGGTGGAGTAGAGGGATCGGGAGGGCAGGAGTGAGGTAAGATTCAGGGGTGTGTGTGGAGAAGAGTGATCCGAGGAGGCGTGGAACAGAATTTCCAACAGCCTCGAGGGTCTGGGATCGGAGTGGTACAGAGCGTGAACGGCGCACGAGTCCCTGTCAGGGGGGCCGCACACCGACTTAGCTCCGTGTGGGGGTTGACCTAAACCTGGGCAAGGAGAGACCAAGAAAAGTAGGGGAAGTGAGTGGGAGTGTGAGCAGCCACCATAGGAGTGGCGTATAGCAGCAGGAAGAGGTAATGCAAGCATGTATTGCCAAGCTGTGTCCTGTGTATGTTGTAATGGGGAGTATAGGGTACAGGCGGTGGAGCTATGACGTTGTAACCCGATCCTTTGCCCTGGAAGCATAGTAATTGGGTCAACAGGTAGTGAGTAGAGTGTGGGTGGGTGATCCGCTAGCCCAGGGACCGACCACCCGCCCCGACCCTTAGGGGAGCCGACTACCAGGTGTGTCCCCTCTGCCTATTGAGTAGCGGTCTCCAGTCGTAGGGGAGGGTTGTGGCGGGTGGTGTGGGCCTGGGAGGAAGGAAGTAGAATGGTGAGAGCACAGCAATGAGTGCAGCCTAAACACAAGGGGTGGGTCGCCCCTATATCCCCCCTCTGGTTAGTATATCAAACCTTGAAGTGTGTCACATTCAATACTGTAAGTAATGCGTAAGTAGGTAATAACATAAAAAAAAAAAAGGAAAAAGAAAAAAAGAATACAGTGAAAAGGTACATGATATGTGAACCTGAGAGACACTGGGACGTCATCTGAAAGTTCCAGCTGGGGCATGCAGGTACGGGTGTTCTGTTTGGGAGTTCCAGTCGTAGCCGGCAGGAGGGGCATCGTACAAGCTAGGTGTACGGACCGAGTTTTCTGCAGTCGCGTGTGAGCCGAGGAGAGGCGCAAGTCCGGCTGGGGCGATATCAAGGCGATCCATCCGACAGATGCGAGGAAATGAGGTGAGTCGCTTGGGTAATGGAGAACCTGTTAAAAGCGTGGTAGCAAAGTTCCATTGTGTCCACTTGGATGGGCGTAACGATGGAGCTGTAGTGGAGGGTCTGGGGCGGAGTCCAATGCCGCTATGTATCATGGTTGATGTAGTGTCTGGCTGAGTGCTGAGCAGGTCAGTGAGTGCTTTGTAGACGCCCAGGATCGTGAAAGGTGGTAGGCAGGAGTGTACATGAGGCGGTACATTTTGATCCATAAAGTCAACTGAAAGGAGTAGACATTAAACAAGGGGCCTTCAGTGTTCCAAAGACGTGGGGGAGGGGCACAACATTAACAGTCAAGACCCTAAGCTGAGAATGTCAGAACGAGTACTGAAAAATCAAAAGGCGCAACGTGCCATCATAACATCAAAAGGAAAAAATAGAAGTAAAAAGGAAACATAAAACTCCTGAAAGGGTGTCAGCGTCGGTTAGGTACTGACGGGCGGTAGTGGCTCTTTCCATGGGTATTAGCGGTCCCTGCGTGTTCTTCTGTACCGTGGTGAATACGTGGGGCTGACATCCCTGGGGCCATTGTAGTAGCCGGAGTGATTTCTGAGGGTGGAGGGTGAGTGTCTCCTGCGGTGTCTAGATGGTTGGGCGTCCATGGGTTCCTCCCGGAGTATATCACTGTGTGAGGCCGTGGGGCGAAAGGCTGCGTACCAGTTCGGTACAGGGACCTCCGGAATGCCAAGCGTGTCGCAGAAGTGAGGCAGGTC